>JAOVVF010000028.1:10553890-10588743 GCA_028565595.1 Duopalatinus emarginatus | reverse complement strand
TAAAAAAAGAGCAGCACATGTAAGTGCACAGTAACTGACTCACAGGGATGTGCTATAGTTTTATCTTAAAGATAAACACGCATTTTAAAATGTTCTTAAATATATTGACCAAGAAGAAGTAACATACTTTCATGTATTCATTCATGAACTAAGCCATTAATCCTACTACTGGGTCATGTTGTCTATCCCCGCACTCATTGTGCAGAAGGCAGAGAATAGGTTGGATAGGTTGCCAGCCACTTGCAGACACACACACTTACACATAGGGGCAATTTAATATCGCCAGTTAACCTAGTGGATGTTTTTGGACTGTTGGAGAAAACTGGAGCGCCTAGAGGAAACCCACATGTATGGTTTTAGAAAACATTTAAGAAAACATCCCACAAATACATTCTTAAAAAAAGTCACATCTAGAATGCTGACTGGGTCACCCTGTCCCTCTGGAGGAACCCTATAACAAAGTTTGCTTAACAAAAAGCATTTCAAACCACAATGTTTTTAGAAATCTAAGAAAAATTCTTCTGAAGGAACCCTGTTACTAAGTGTGTTCTTCTTATGAGCATAAAGATAAATAGTTTAGATAAATAGCTTTTACACTCCCTGACCAATACTTCTGACAGATACTAAAGGGCAGCACAATATGAGAACAGATCGGTGAGAACCAAACATGGTTTTTAAGTCCAAAACAGCGCATCAGCGCTTCATAGTTGCGGCTGTTGTATGTATGTTTCGGCATTCCAGCACTGATGAGGATTACCGCCTGCACAAACACACACCCCGCAGCTGCTATTTTGCCAATGCCAATCAATCCATCAACAGTAAATTACTGCATGAGACAGCACGCTGGGAGGCCAAAGCTCTTTTCTGAGCACATACAGGTCCTAAGATTGCGTGCAATTTTTTTTTCAATTCTTTAAGTGCTTCTTTCAAATCAAAGAACAACACAAAAGCCAACACTGGCATGAAGGTGCGATACTGATCAAAGCAAGCATGCACGGTGTGTAACATGGTTTAAAAGCAGATCTCTAATCTCAATACTGGAACTGATTGCTGTACAGAGAAACACAAAGAACAATGAAGAGTCCACCCCCTCAATGAAGTGTGTATACACACACACACAAACACATGCACACAAGTATGGCTACTTCAGACCTAATTAAGAGTTAAAGTGGGGGAAGTAGCCATGCCAAACTACACAGCAGCAGAAAAGAGAAACCAGGATAACCATCTGTGCCCATTTTTATCTGGTAGACTGAAACAGCCCTCTAGCGTTGCAAGCCAGAGACACTGAGGAGTCTGTTGCTGGCAGCAGCCACACGAATGTTTCTATACTGCGCCCGTTCTAATACATTAGCGTTTCCATAGTAACACATGGACCAACTATAAACCAATTATGTTTCTATTTAACAAAGAAACATTAGTAAAGATTGATATAGTGAGGAGATATTTATTTTACATTTATGGAGTCTCCAGTGTCAGCATTTTGCAATTGTCAGGAAGTTTTTCATCCAACCAAAATTTTCAGGATGTCCGGTTTTCTTTCTAATGTTCAAAACTCATTAATAAGGTTTTTGTCTTATTAAATTAAAAAAGGAGGAAAAAGAGAGGATGGTGAAGGAACAGCTGGTTTATAGCTGCGGTAATGCAAGGGCCAACTACAGATGTTCGACAACATTAAACTATAAATGGCTGCAAACAGACGTCATTAATTAATCAATCCAAAGTTGCAATCATCTGCAATTCACTGTGGTTTACGGAGAATAAAACACTTTGGGACACGCTGCCTTTGGAAGACTGTTGAGAGAAACACTACACAACCTCATTACAGATTATTATTTACCAGAAACAGCTTGTTCTCTCTTGTTTATTCCGCATAAACCACAGCCATTTGCAAACAATTATTTGTGTATGTTTTAACGAAAGACACTTATCTCCTAGCCCAAGCAGAGGTGTGTGTGTGCGTGTGTGTGTGTGTGTATGTAAGTGGAAATGTTTTGCACATCGATTCAAATGTGTGTATGAGGTGTGTGAATATCTCTGTGTGTGGGATAATGGAATCCAGCTCATGGGTCCGATTCTTGGCAGAACTTGTAAGCGTGGCACTCTGTCTTCCTACAGCGAACTGATAAATTGGTATTTTTAATGACTTGGATTTGCTCTGGATGCTGTTTCTCTGAGTGTGGCTGATGAAGACAAGATGGTGCCCTGGCTGCGAGTTCTTATATTTCCTTAGAAATCTGTGCTTCATTCACACTGATAAGAGCTGATAAAACAGGCTAATGACACTTTAAATAACCTGCTGCTTACAAATGAAATGCTGGAACCCGATTGCACCTAGATATGAAATCCTATCTTGAAAGAAACAAACAAAATCCTCCAATGAGGTGTAATAATTTAATGGTGATATAAAATGAGATTGCATAACGTTTTCTATAATGACTGCAGCATCTAGAGGGATTTCTTAGAGCAATTCTATGTAATATTATCTAGGAAATAGATAACATTAATAATTTTCTTACAGTACCTAATATTTAACATATGGGAAACATTTGACGAAGAAATATAGGCTAAAGAGGGCAGTATTATTGTATCTCATATCATAAAATTGTCTTTGCTTCTATAAAAATCTGACACAATGAGAAAATACTTCGACAGATTTTTTTTTTTTTACACTCCTTCTCACATTCTTCCCTCTGCATGTCTCGATCTGGCTCTATCTTACTCATGCACCTCCTCCCGAACGATCATTCACCTCTGACTTGCTGACTCAGACCAGCATTCTCCAGCACTTGTGCCTATTTTTTCCTAGCTAAAAGCAGACATTTGACTTTACGTCGACTCATATTAGAAAAGGGGACGTGATTGGAGGATAAAAGAACAAAGTTGGGGCTGATTGTCTGAACGGATAAACAACGGGAAAACAGCGAGGGTGAAGCCGAGGCCGAGCGACAGGCTGAGGGAAGCTGAAGTGGCTCGATGGCTGATGGTAGACAGCTGCGTGGTGTCTGTTTAGACAGACACCTACAGAGGTCTCCAGCATGTGCTGCTGACTCTGTCCAGAGTAACCCGATTTATAGCATGTTTCCAAAAAAGCATATTAGTGTGTGAAAGAGGCTTTAAAGAAAGATACAGTGTAATCAACAGCTACAAAACTTGATCTCTACACCAACATTCCGTTCAGGCATGGCTATAAGAATAGTTAAGAGGGAAACACCACTATTGTAACAGTGGAAAACCCAGGCGGAACAAATCACTCTTATATGTGTGAGTCTCATAAGGATTAAGATGTTTTTGTCCACACATTTGCTCAGTAGATTGAGTTTCCTTCATGGTTTCCACCTTCTAAAACCCCAGGTGCATTGATTATTTTTATGTGCTTTCCACTGGGCCTTGGCCACTCACTCATTCCACACTAAAAACTAGTCTCAGCAAAAGCATGTCAGCTTGCCCCTGCCTCTTGTTTGAACCATTTCTGGTGGTGACCCTGATCTGGCTTCATTACAGTGTTTACCCATATTTCAGTGCAGTCTGAGGATGTCTCTGGAGAGCAGCCATGAGGCCAATTGTCAGTGGGCTGTTTTAGTAAACGGCTGGTCTGAGATCGGCTTTCAGTACTGCATTCCCTGAAATCCAATCTGTCACAGGGAGAACAACTGATCCTGGATCGAGAGGACAGAAATAAGCACAAAATCGTGTTCTTGTTGTGCCATCTGAATTTCATAAATGTTTCTGAGTCATGTTTTGGCCTCTAAATATAAGCAGTAAGTAAAAGAAAATATGCTTTTACTTTATACGGCATATAACTGCAAGTGACACTCTGAGGTCCAAATGCGAGTCAGCGAGTCCGAATGCAGTAAAAAGGGGGTGGAATACTACACTGTACTGTAACAGACATTAGTAGCCTGCGCTTGTCCTATTACACAACACTGTCTCTCACTGCCAGACAAGACATCTGCTTTTATACTGAAAATGTGTGTGAAAGGTTTTGAAGAATTAGACATAGCCGAACACAATTGGTAATTAAGACCATTTGTTTTTCCTGCTTACTGTCACCTGGCAATATAGATAAATACACTCAGCTCCATCAAGTCTATAAGCGAATTATTTTCTGCTCTTCAGTTGTCTTTTTTCCTTCTTCTCTAGATAGGGTCTGTATGGAATAACCATGGTTTGGTGCCAGTGGTAATTTAGCAGAACTAGTGTCTCCAAGTCATTTTCCATGAGCTTTTTAATGTATTTTTTTCAGCCACAACTTTGTGATTAAGAACATATGTGAGCAACGAGGCGGCCAGGTAATTCCATTACTTTACAATGTTTCAGGCAGTCATTTCGCCTCCAAACATATTGGCACTGGATGAAGTTGCTGTTTGAGTGTGATATGTGTCATAACGCACTGCTCAGCATTTCACCATGCATCACAGCATTTATAAAACAGCACTGGACACGCACTAGTCTTTGAAAAGATCTGCCGGGAATGACATATTGTTTCATCTGAGAAACTGAACAATTCTTAGGAACAGATATCCCAGTTTCCCTGTTCAAAGAGAGTGAGTGTGTGCAAAGCTTTGCAAGACGACATTGGAGTGGGAGCAACAGGCACAACGCCAGACGGAGTCTCTCAGTATTCAAGCCGACTGTCCAAAAAAATGGCCGGCTGGAACCAATCGTTTCCTCTCAAGCTGCTCAGTGCTGGCCTGTTAATATGATCTGAAAAACACAACTGATCATTTTCTACACTGGCACAAAAGCTCCTTAGCTCATTTGATACCATTAAAAGAATTGTATTCCCCAACAGCTGATAAACCACAAATTACGACTGGCAGGGGAGGGCTTTAGAATAACATCATGTAATTTAATCGGCCTTTTGCATGACAGAGCAGTTTCACCCAAACGTATGCAGCTGCAAAAAGCCTGATATCATGAGCCATCATGGACAAAAAGGTGCTGAGTGAGCTGCTTTATTCGCCAGGCCTAATGACCCAAGATCAGCTTACAATATAATAAAACTGTACTTTACACAATTTTATGATGTCATAAGCTGGCCACCGTATTAGAGAACATGGCCGAGAACACCAGCTTGCCGTATCTGGAGCCTGTTAGGCTTTAATCCAAACGAGTGAGAAGAAACATCCAGCGCAAGGCAGACGTTCTGGTCCGCATGGGGATCTTTCTCCCTTAGATGACTCAATGGGATTTCACACTGAGCTGAATCAAGGAGGGGCCTGGCTTCATGGAAAAACCCAAACATAAAGTAACATGCAATCACTCACCCACAAACCTGGAACACATTTACCGGCTTTGATTTACATGCCACAACACAGATGTGTCTGAGAAACCTGTATAGCACATTATATTGGATTTCTGCACAGCTATGACGTTTGCTAGGAAGACTTGAACACAAGCCAATAAAGGAAATCGATTGTTCCAAGCAGCAACAATACATGCAGAGTAGAGTTTAGGAGGTTCCTTACATTTCGACCTGCTTGTCCAGGTAGTCCGGCTGGGCCCAATATCCCAGGGTCCCCCTGAAAGAGTGAGCATGTAATCACATAATGTTCCTTATGACTACTATGTAAACAATATGCAGCAAATTACAAACATCTGGCTGATACTATTATAAGGTTATGCACATCTGTGTTTCCATTGTGTACAATTCTGCTAGTCCAACACTATACATTGCCTAATGCACTAGTGCTGCTAAATGAAGAGTCAAGTGGAACTGCATACTTTTGCTCCATTTGGCGCTCTGCCGGGGGAGAGTCCAGGGTCCCCCTTTCTTCCCTATGACACACAGACAGGAAACGAATGAATCTTGTACAGGATGAGTGTATACGTGGGTGTATTGCATGCCTCTGACACAGGGAGATATATTGCACATGTGCATGCACACTGTTGAGCTGCAAATAATAAACAACATAACTGATCACACAGACGTTTTCAAACGTTAGACCAACTACTGAATCTTAATAAAGAATTATCAACAGGCTTTTTTTTAATGGTAATGGCACTTAAAGCAGTATGAATCTTCCGGTCCTCCCGGTCACCAGGCCAGTTACCTAACCACTAGGCCACTATCTATGGTGCCTATGGAGCACTTGGGGGGTTAGGACCCTTGAATAAAGGCACTTCAGTCATATCAGTACAGGGGACTGAACTGGCAACCTTCCGGTTATCAAGACTGATTCCATTACATCAAGTAATGGCTGCCTCTATTTACAATCTGTTTGCAGTTATGTATATAGTTAAGTGATAATAGGCACTATTTTGTTTTGCTGACATTTAACTTAAATATAAATGCATGCCATCCTTTAATAAATACATTTTATTACCTTTGGCACATTGCTGTAGTGTAAGAGAAATGAAATTGCAATTTTTTGTATAATTTATAAAATAATTATAATACCACCCCATTGATGAGTGTTTTCCTACATAGTAGCTCACAACCGTCTTTTATTTCTTACTTAAAGAACCCTTAATCTGGTATGCCTAAGTCCAGCTCTGGTGTTACTGTAAGAAATGGAAATATGGATCATGTGAAATCCTGTGATTTATCAAATCTCCACAGAAACAACCTGTAACATTTGAGCCCGGTTAAGATGGTTTAATGATTGTAAATTTACATTTACATTTACAGAATTTGGAAGACGCTCTTATCCAGAGTGACTTACAAGGTTACTGGTATTACAGGTAGGTCAACATAGTGTTAGGAGTCTTGCCCAAGGACCCTTATTGGTGTAGCACAGACTGGTTGCCCAGACTGGGAATCGAACCCAGGTCTCTCACATGGGAGCCAATGATGTTACCACTGTACTACACCAAATGTTTAACAGTTTGCATCATATATAGTAATACCTGAAAGAACTAAAAAATAAGGTGGATGACTAGAACTGGAAAAAAGGATATATGTAATTATTAGTAAACCAAAATGTATTAATGTTGAACTATTTGTGATGTGATTGAAGACTCTTGTGTTAGTTTGTTGAATGATGTTGTATTTTTATTATTTAACAGTGTTTAATGGAATTGATTTGATTGACAACTGTCACATTTTGCTTTTAGCTCCTAAAAACTAAACAGCAAGAGCTTTTTTGCCCTCACTCACTATTTTTCAGTGACATTTAATGTCATATTAATGAGAAAACCAACACAAGGGTAGTGGAGATGGCAAACATTAGTCTCAAAGTCTAATAACTGGAAATCAAATGAAATTAAGCTGACTGAACCATGGCCAATCCAACAACATACCATATACTTTGTGTAATGAAAAATGAAAAATGTTTGATGGCACTGGATATGCATTATTTTCATTCCTACAAGTCCTGCGTTATAAGAGCTGCAGACTGCTAACATCTGTCCTACAGCAGTGACAGAAACCTGTAATGCAGCACTGCTACTACTGAGAATCTCCAGGAGAGTTTACAGTGACATGGCTAATAAACGCTCTCGAACCCAAGAGCAGTTATTTACACAAGAGTGTGGCCCATATATGCCTGCAAGAAACAGTTTACAGTAAGCTCTCCAAAGACACTGGGGATCACCATGCACATTCCTTTGCCTTTTCAGGCAATGGGTGGCAGTCTGTGCCTCCTCTTAGCGTCCATGTCTTCTCACAGTCTTCATGATTCAATCAAACTCACTACAACACTGTTTACTGCTTGCTTGTTTAGATGTTGAGCGAAAGTGCCTCGCTTTCATCATGACATGGCTTTAACCACATGAACTTTTTTTTTATTTTGCAAGATACTTCGGGTGAAGATGATGGTTCTGTACCAAATCAAAACTGGTGACAGTCACACTGTGCCTACTGTGTATATACATCCGGGAGGCAGAGCTTTAAATAGGTCAAAGACTATTCACAGTTACATTAGTGTTAGAGACGTTAGTGTGACTGAAACATTTCTGGATGATTAAAGCTTTTTTGGACTTGAAGGAATTTGTCTTTATTTGGGTAGAAAGCAACCGTCCACTTTTTGGCTTGGATCAAACTTGAGCAATACCATGTGATGCCCTGAGTTCTTAAGATATTTATCTGGGTGTGTAGTTTTTGCTGTTAGATCAGGAAGGAAAAAAATTGCGTATAATTACATAAACTATAAACAAACCTAAAGTAAATTTGTAAATTTTGAGATTAGAGGTTCTTGTGATAATTTGTCTCATGATAGTTAATTTTATTATTCAGTGGTGTTTAAAAAAGCGAAAATGATCTTAAGTATAACTGATAACTGTTCGATTTTGCTTTTAGCTAAAAATAAAACACCAAGAAAAATTTCGCAGACATTCAAAATCATATAAATGAGAAACCTAACACATACGTTTTGGAGACAGCAAACGTTTCAGAATTCAATGCGGCTCCAGACACACATTCTCTGATTTATGACAGAGAATCGATTTGGGTAGTAAATCTACTTGTATATTAGTGTTAACTTTGACAACAGCTTGAAGGTTAAAGCTCTGAAAGCTGATATGTTTGAGGAGTGTGTACAGATGAGGAAGTGAAAGAGCTGGGCAGTAATAAATGCTGCTGCTCCATCAGTCAGGTTATGTTGAGCATTGGGTCAGTTCCAGAACAAACAGAACAAGTTGTAGATGAAGGCAATCTTCAGCACAGGGTTTAATCCTAAATTAAATCTTTTGCACCAGTGAAGATCAGATATTGATAATAAATCAACCTGTTACAGTAGGTACTATTTAAATATGTAATAGTTTGACACAGTACATTTAAGGTATGTTAGTACCATGTGTAACAGATGCTGCATTATTGAGCTAATTATTCAAAATAAAGAGCACCTACTGGTTTGTTTACAACCCAAAACAGACATGCAGCAGTACAAACCTTGAATCCTTTAGGCCCTGGGCGACCTGGGCTTCCATGTGGACCAGGAGGACCCTGCAACACAAGCACATGTTCATGTTTTATTTGTGCAATCACCTCTGTGTTTACAGTCCTGTCGCAGCAGGAAGCTTAGACCGGGTCGTGAACCTTGACCCAGGTTATTGTTTTTCCCCTTGAGAAGATTTACAGGAGAAAAGAAAAGGGACTAGAGAAACGCAAAGAGCGCAAACAGTGTCTGGCACTGGGGTCGTTTGTTTAACTCTGGCGTGTCATTAGCTGGTGTGATTTTCAAGCGCTGTGCTTATCCTGGTTACAATGTGTGTAAACACCAGTACGAATAAAGCATTCTCAAAGTGAATGGTTAAAAAATGTCTTTATCTAGGCTTTGGTGGAGCTGCTCCTGAAGGGGAAAAGTGAAACACTGATTGGTTGACTGGGGCTTTCAAGTGTTCATAGGCCTAGCTGACATACGGCTACTTTCCATGATAACTGACAAACCTACATTAGCATTCATTAATTAAGTGAGTAAGTGAGAACTCTTTGACCAGTGTGCAGTGGAATTAACCTCCACATTTAACCCATCCGTGCAGTGAAACACACGCATACACACTAGTGAACACTAGGGGGCAGTGAGCACACATGCCCAGAGAGGCAGTGCTCAGAGCGGGGACCGGTTGGGGGTTAGGTGCCTTGCTCAAAGGCACTTCAATCACAACACAGCCTTATGTTAATAAAAATCTATTTCACTCAGGTCTCAGTGTTTATGTCCATTCATTCATTCATTCATTCATTCATTCATTCATTCATCTATCCATCCTGAATAAACTCTCAATCCTGGTCAGGGGTGTGCTGGATCCAAGGTATATACTAGAAGCACTGAGTGTGAAGCAAAGGCACAACAAGGCACCATGCACACACATTCATAAAGGCATGCAACATGCATTATTAGGTTTACTAAAGGTTTAAAGTGTGTAGGCATTATGTAGCCCTATGAACCTTTATTCATTATCTAAGCCGCTTATCCTACTACTGGGTTGCAGGAGGTGCTGAAGTCTATTCTAGTGTTTCTACCCAGGCCCTTTAGCACTGCACACTGCCGCCATGTTGCTGAGTCCTGTTTTTCAAAATAAAAGGTTTCCCCTATCGTTGCAGTCTACATTTAGGTGTCATGCTGCCGTTTGAAACCCACCCTGTAGTACAATGTTACCCAGGTTTCTGTTTTATTTTATCTGGTATAGCTTGCATCAGCTAGCGTGTGATTCAGGATGTGAACTATTTCAGCACAGCATAATGTCTACAAGCTCGCAGGATGTTTTGTTTATAGGAATGAAACATGTTTAAATGGTTCCATTCAGAACCGCACAAGTACAGTAGACGCTTTTATAACACAATGGCAAGGTTCTGTATTCAAGAGCTTTTCTACAGCAGTCAAGGTCTTGTCTGCGGTATAACCTGATAATAACCCTGGTCATAACCAGGACCTTTCTGCTGACAACCTGTTTTTTTAAAGGGCACATGTGCACAAGTTTTCATGCATACAATGGCATTTGTGTGTCCCTAGTTTATCATTCTGCAAACGTGTGCTTTAAAAAAACAAGTCAATGGTTGCGCTTCATTTGCTGATTTTACAAATTTCATCTGTCTTGCGTCGCTGGCAGGCTCTACACGAGGTTGGATCTGATCTCCGCTCTGTGTCTGTGTGAGCATGAATATTTTCTGAACTCCATATGCAAAATGGCCCCCTGTTTGTGTTACAGCATATGGATGTGATTTTCTGCATTTGGTTACGTCTCCCACACACGAGGCAGAAAAGGACACAGAGTGTGGAGGAGACGTGGGGAGAAAGTGAAAGATGGAGAACGTGTTCTGATGGTCGTGACCTACATACTAGATGAGAGAAAATGAAAGCAGTAATCACCAGTCGCTGTCAGCCTCAATAATTGCAGCGATGCCGAGGCACTGCTGAGTGAAATGTTAACGTGCCAGGTACATACAACCGGGGGTTTTAAACAAAGTAGAGTAAATGGGAGAGCAGAGATTAGTGTGTGATGCAGGAGAGTCACAAAGAGTGATTAAGCTACGCAGCTATTAATCTAAACTGCTCTGGCTCATGAGAATCATGAGCGGAGCACTTTTCCATTGCTGACTCTGCACATACTCGCCATATGGAGACGCTTACCAGGAGCTCATCTACAGATTTCCGCCTCTTTTTTCATTCAACAGTTCGCCACAGTGCTCTACATATTGCAATTTGCTTGGATGCTGTGCATGTGGCTGCAGTTAGCCAGCAGACCGAGCCAAGGAGAAAGATTTGGTTTTAAATGATACTTCTTTCATGGCATGACAGCACTACAGAAAAGTGATATGATGTTGCTTTATAACGTTGAGGTGCAGAAAGCCCCCCTCCACCCTCCGAGTCTTCAGCCAGTGAGTTCAGGTAAGAGTGGGAGCTGACACCCGGGCTTCTCATTTCACCTCGTATATTTCCCCGGTTAACTCAAGTCTCAAGATTCTTTCATGTGCGCACCACACATTGAGTGCTGTAGAGCTGCTAAAGCACCCGAGGGAGAATGTTGGTCTGGCTTCTTGGAGTCTAATATACAAAAAGTGTTGGAAAAAAACCCTTTTCCATTCCTTCCATAATGTTGGCTCTAAACATTTTCCCCCAAACTGTCTTTGGAAATCTGTTCGAACTGGCATAGGACTGCTAGCGTCATGAGAAATGGGAACAGAAGCCAGGTTTACAGTGGTGTGGGCTGTACATATGGAGCACCATATGTTCTTCATCATTTAAAAGTTGTGCATTAAGGGCACACATGCCACATGACCCAGATACCCCCTTCATTTAATTGAGTCAGCATATGGATAATAGACTGTGAACATGAACATTGCATGTACCACATCAAGTCTGAAAGTGTTCGAAAGAACAACGGCGATATTCTCCAGCAGTCATACAAAAATAACATATAAAGTCACATTTAAGGTTCGATTAGTCGAAAAGGTTTGGGTTTGAGGCTACACAAGAAATCTGATGAAGACGGAAAGGAAAACCACATTCATGCAGTGCGTACGCATTTCTCTAACAACTCTGTCCTGCTCGTAAACACTCAATCCAAAAGGAAAAGAAAAATCTGTAAATCTGCCCGTCAAAGTGAAATGCGGTGTATGGCAAACAATATGCTGATCCAACATTGGAAAATATCACAAGTCAGAAGGAAGCAGAGTTTGCCAATATCTCTATCTATATATATTTTTAACAGAATAAGCAGAAATTCTAGTTTTGAGTATTTTCCTTTTTACAGTTCAGTCCAGTGTTTTTAAAAAACATGTCTCATGCACTAGTACATGATTCATAATGTACTATGTTACAAGTAAAGCTGAGTCACAGAGCAATTTTTGGTCTAGTCTTCACCCCTGGGGTATCCCTTTGGAAACATCTCAATAACAGCAGTGACGAGGAAATGACTTAACACTGACCAGTATTTTCCATATTTAATTCAAATCAACTGGTACATTATGGCTACTCTAAATGTTAGTAAACTATTCAGTAAACACTTTTACTTCACTGGTAAGTAAATAAATATTTGACAGGATGTCTTGCTAGCTGCTGCAAAGCACAATCTAATCAGAGTTCTGAAGGTAACAGACATAGCTAGCCTAAAGCTCTACCCAAGCGTTAAGTAACGTTTTGTCTTGCTTCGTCTTCAGTTGTCAAGATGGCAGTGAGCTCCCGACGGTGTAGTTTTACTTTCAATCTGTCAAACACATTTTTATCTGTACTGGGCCATTAATAGAATGCAAGCACCGTGCTTTCAAGTCCTTTTTCATGCATGTTCCGTTCCTAGTGAAGCGCCCAAAACAACAAAGCAACAGCCTACATTCATTATTTGCATTTGTGATGAGGGGCCTAACAACTAAAAAGACATGACACATATTCAAAACGGGTTTAAATATTGGCAGTAAGGCCAACATGAACCCTCAGAGAGATGGTTTCATTTAACCGAACTGCGCTTTCAAAGCGGTGCAAATAATCAGGGTGCCTCCACGTACATTTGATCCACATAAGCATTGCATCTGTGCTCCAATTGCACTCCATGCAGAGTAAATACCAGGCTCAGCTGTTTTTAGCTAAAAAAAAGTGATCAACAAAGATAGGCTTCTTTTTTACCCTCACTTAACGTTACTTCAGATTTAACAAACTTGCACTTCCCACATTTATCTACCTGACCTCCCCAATACCTCTTGAGCATGCACTCTGTGGAACCGCCAAGCTGGTGAACACAAGAAAAACTTTAAATGCCTTTAATAAGACCACCACAAAGGCCTCTTTCTTCTGTTTAGTAGATTGGGTTCCCACACAGCAGCCCCGAGAGGCCCTATGAAAGGGTTACAGCAGGTATCTCATATACACAACCTTCAAGACTACAAACCCTACACACTGGGAAGCTTCTGCAAACTGCTGACTTTACTCTGCTCTTCCCTAATCACTAGTTATCGGTTTTGTCCATACAGTGACCCTACACGTATAAATCCTTGTTGCAATTGTCCAAGTAAAAACAAACGAACAAATCATCTGGTATCATCTGATATGCTGATATCAGAGTAAGTATACGCTTGTATGTTACACTTTTGATCTACTTTAGAGTCATTAGTAAGAAAGAAAGTCTAAGACCTTCATGGTCAAAATTTCTTTGAGATGTTTCTCTTCCATTGAAGCACACATTCTGAAGACACTGTAATGGAGTTGATCTGACATGTTTCAACAAACGTCTCGAGTACACCACGAAGCATAGTAGTGCTGTCACCTCACAGCAAGAAGGGGCCTGGGTTTGATTCCCAGATTTCCCTTTTCGGGCAGCCAGAGTGCTTTTTGTGTGGAGTTTGGATGTTCTCCCCGTGACTGTGTGGGTTTCCTCCAGGAACTCCGCTTTCCATCCACAGTCCAAAGACACATTGGGCCAGCATGAATGCTCTAGCATGAATGTGTCTGTCTGTTTGTCTGCCCTGTACTAGACTGGTGATCTGTCCAGGGTGTTCCCCTGCCTTTCAACCCAGTGAGAGCTGGGATGGACTTCAGCATCTCCCATAACCCAGTAGAAAAAAGAACCCAAACGCAAAATGGGGACAAACCTAATAGTGAGAAATTCTGAAGTTCATCTGAATATTTTTAAAATTAAAAGTTTAAAGTTCTCGTGCTGATAAAATGATTTGCAATGAAATATTTTGTATTAAATTAGAAAAGAATGCAAAATGTATTAGTGGTCTATTAGTGGTCTTAGACATTTGGACCCTACTGTATTGTACTGTATATCAGAAGTTGTAAAGGAAATGGACATTCGCCAGGTGATAGAACATTAAAAATATAGATCCTGACATTAGTCACGCTCTCGGTCTTTATGATGTTTACAATAAAAAAGATAACGGATAATTGAAATGAATTTGAATTAAAGGGGTGTTGATTTTATCCCATCTGCTGTAACACTTATTGTCAACCAACACAGTTATACTTATTTAAGTAATGATGGCGCACATTAAAGAAATATAACTTTTTTTTTCTTTTTTTTTTTTTACTAAGGCATAGCTAAGAAAACATATCAGGGCTACTTACCCGAGGCCCTCTTTTCCCTGGTAATCCTGGCTTCCCAGGGTCTCCTGGAGGTCCCTAAAAGAGAAAAAAACAGTCCCACTGTGATTCAGAGCAAGACTATTAACTGCTGAATGTCTACCTGCTGACATTTAGTGATTTCTCCTACAGCTCACAAATCCCTCAATTGCATGATGGCACCGAGCCATAGGCAGTGACAAACTGCTTCCAAAAACTGTGTCCTAAGTTTTACAGCTTGGATGTAACAGTATCATGAAACATTTGGCCTGTGTGGGATTCAGCAGTTAACGCAGAATGCTAGGTTAAATAAATAAAGAATAAAATCACAATCAAAGCATGCATGCTGATTTATATGTTACAAATTGCTGTTTGAACATTCGTCCCTGACTGGGGGAATTTTCCTCAGAATATGTCTCTTACAGATTTAATATAGTATATGGAAGCCAGCATGGGACTCCCCTTATTGCCCGTAAACCGAGCCCAAAACCCCTAAAGTTTTACTGACGTCTGCCTAGTTTTACTGGCAACTACTCTGACTAAAGCCACAGGCACTTTTGTTAATTATGGACATGATCTAACTTTAAACTTATTACACACATGGAATAACTGAGCACTGAGGGGTCACATTAAACGAGAGGTCAGCCATCAAATATCCAGAAGCCGGTGTTTTGTTTTCATTTCTTCCATCAAAAAAGATACAGGAAGCAGGATTATGCCTGAGGCTTGAATGTCATCTTGCTGGCTAGACATTTTAGCTCAAGTCTCATAATGCAATTGTGGTTCACTAAAGCTAGTGGTACATCTAATGCTGCATGCTTAACTGAAGTCCAAATCCATGCATGTGGGAGAAATTTATCTGGCCTAGGAGCTGTAAAACTGTTATTCTTTCAGGCAACATCCTACAACGCTCTGAAATTTATGTCTCTCCATCTGTCTATCTCTAAACAAAAAAAAACAAAAAAAAAAACGTAATATTTCTCAACACTGGTAGCAAGAATCTGGAAAATTCTCAATGTGTAAACAGGCTTCCTGGTTTCCATTAAGTACAAAAATCCCATGGGTTGCTACAATTTATAGTCAGTCGATTCATTTTCAGGCATGTATTATTTTTTCTTTCCTGAATTAAAATTCGCTTAAAACTTTAACAGTCATGTTGCATGATGAATGCAAGAACTAAAGCAAAGAAATGTTTGGATATGCTGAATGTTTGCCTAACAAGCTCCATGTTGTAGAATCTGCAGAGACAGAGAGAAGAACGGAGGGAAAGGAGGGAGGGAAAGAGGACAGCCCCCGACCCTCTTCCACGTGGCACAGTTCCTCCTTGGAGTAACAGTATTAAGATATCCCTCCGTTTCTCTCTCTGTGTCCATGAAAAAATGCAAAGATTAGGACAGACAAAAACCCCTCAACATACAGTAGCTGCTCTTCCTGGAAATCTGCTTCTCCAGCAGTAAGCGCTCAGTCGTGTGCCAATCACAATGACGAGAACATCTGTTTCCCACTGATTTGGTCATAGTTAATGTGACAGGTAAGTCAGGCTGTAAAGCAGTGGCCTACGTTTCACACACAGCCCTCTATCTGCTAAACCTTAACTAGACGGTTATCATTTAAGTCTTGTTATACACTAGCTGTTACAGTGTTAGCGTTATACTATATAGCTCCAATTTACACAACACTACGTTTAAAAGGTTCATCGCTGCACTCATCCAGGGCCAGTGTTAAGAGTAATGTTGTGGTGCTTTAGGCTATGCAACACCAGGTGTTTGTTACGGCCTTCAGAGGGCCGAGTGACCTCATGTGTAAGCATCCTATAGCCAGATACATCAGCAGTCAATGCCGCAACAGATTTTACAGGATTACTTAAATGGGCTTCGAACCAAGACCACCAAATGTTCAAATGTACCAATGATGACACCACTAAAGTTTCCATCCAGGCCAGTGCTATACTTTTCATCCAGACAATGTTATTCCATTGCTGAAACCATGCATAATGAGTGGTATTAAACCTGGATAGATTCCTTAAAACCAAACATTATTAAGTGCTGCATCACGGTTATGGGCTCTGCTTGTTACCTAATCTAACCCAAAACATCAAATATCAAGGTTAAAGAACAGCATGCGCCTTAAAAACACATGACCACGGCCAGTAATTTTTAAGTCTGCCATCTGGATACCATAAGACATGGATTTGGGCTAGGAAAAAGTGATCTACATACCATGGAGTGTCAACTGTCTGTTGTAAGTCAAATATATTATGGGTTTAAAAGCTGTTTTAACATTTTGCGCTTTTAAGAGAGGGGTCATGTGTCCTAGGGTTCCAATGTTGATGGTGCAATCACAACGGATCATTGTATAGCTATGTAGGAAGTAACCCTACTGCTAAAAGTAAACTTAAGGCTCACAGTCCTGTACTGACCTCAGTCTGTACTCATACCAGACTGACGATGGTGACCAGAAAAAAGTTATTTTATTAGAGTGCTTCGAAAAAGCATTCTATTGTTATTCCACTTCTGTCTTCTTCTTTTTCTTCTTCTTCTTAAGCACATTTACGAACACCATTTCATAGATAATTATGAGGAGACCAGTCCTATGTTGTTGTAGTTCCTTCTGGAAATGCACATCTAGCTATTATTGTGCATCCGCAGGAAAACAATGATGATCAATAACTGATTGAAGAAGTGGATTCTTTTCCTATGACCGCATGCTCCGTTGTTTTTTACTCCTTTTATACCAGGGCAATATGCCAATGATTACAATTAATTAACACATCATGCTTTTCAACAACATATTGTTACGTTTAATGTTTTGGACCTTATGTGAAACACGTTACTCCCTGTTACCTCTTATACTGCATCAACTGCGGCAGTTTGCTCACCAACCTTTCTAGTTTCTCTCTATTGAAGTGAATACAAGGAAAATGCAGCTTGTTTTATTACCAAGTAACCAGAAAGCACAAACTCCTGTCCTGGAGATTCTCTTGTGGTGGAAAATGCATGTCATTGATATCTGACACTTGAGACTCCTTCCATATATGTTAAACAAACGTCTCCTAACAGAACACTTAGCAGTATTAACAATTATATATCAGCTAAATAATTCTTAGTATTAGGTTATGTAGAGTATCTACCATACAAACCTCCATGAATGAGTTACCATAGAAACAATATTAGAACAAGAACATTAATATAAACTGATCACTGTCAGAGCTGCTGTTTTAGAAAATTAATCAACATCTTCTCACCTATTTAACAATACTGTGGTATAATAAATGGTAGACGGTAGCTGTGCCGATGTCTGTGCTCTCATAGCTCTTTTAACTCTGACCCTTCCTCAAAACGGTCCATTCTCCCTGCACTCACACTCCAAAGAATCTATCGCCTGGACGCCAGTCCTCCAACACAGATGCCAAAAGGCTGATGAAGACTTTTTATGTGCCAGATCATTTCTAACCAGAATGTTAGAACGGAAATTTCACATAAGCGTGCATTGCTCCTGGGGAAAATCCTTTCCATTCATTCAGAGGAACAAAGAACTTTAAAGGATATACCTACATTTTAAAAGTAAATATTCTACCTTTTTTTGACTGGAAACCAAATGAAGAAGACAACCTTTAGTATTTTACATCTAAACATCTTTAGAGAAACATTTATGTTTATTTTACAAAGATTGTAATCATTTACCGGTGGTCCTGGCTCTCCTTTTAGTCCAGGTGGTCCAACCAGGAGGGAAAACTGTGTCGGTTCCAGGTCAAATGTTTGAAGACCATCTGTGGCTGCAGGGGTGACAGATACAAAAGAGGTGGGCTTGGAGTACCGTAAGGTGGTCACCTCTGGGACAGATCTCTTCACTGCTATAGTAGTCAGCTGCCTTCTTGAGTTGGGCAAAATGTTGGAAGTTTTGGTCGCTGCCGAAGGTTGAACACTTTCTAACTTCTTTCTGGTTGGTTTTGCTGTCATGTAAATATCTTTTGATGTATTGGGTTTTATGGTTGTCTCCTTTTTGGTATTGCTCTGCTGGGTGGGCTTGGGGAATGTCATGGACGCCCTGGTCCTAAGGAGAGGGGTAACAGTGGGTGTTTTGGCCTGTGTGGGAATCTGCAGTGTTGGTCTGGACAACCGCGGTGGCACCGTCCCACGCACAGACGTGGAGCCATACTGGGTAGTCATTTGAATGGACGTATTACGTCCTCCTGAGATTTTAGAATTATTCCTTGTTTTATCCTGTGATAGGCTGGGTGTAAAACCTTTGTTGATTAGCTCAGTTATGGTTGTCGGGGTCCGTAGGGTGACAGAGATATTGGGATCCAGGTGCAGCAGCGGTAAAAGTGGCGGTAGGTTTGCTCGGTAGGAGTCAGCTTCCCTGCATTGTTTTTTAATGTACTTACAATAGTTGTGAGCTGCCTTGGCAGAAGGATGTATGTCAAACTGGCAGATGGCTCCTTCAAACTGCACTGAGTTCTGTCTCATTTTTCCTAAAAGAAAGGAGCCTTCTGGATCCAGAGTTTCCTCATTTTTAAAATGCAAATTAGCATGTACACTTGTCTTCCCACAAGAAGTATATAAAGTGACTCTTTGGGGTTGGATGCCCAAAGCCAGGTTGTGCCACTGGCCATTATGAATGTCATAATCAAAATATACAGAGTTCTTCTGGCCAACATGGACTATTATTTTCCCAGGGATGAACTGCACCCCTAGCTGTAGTCTTTTCCTCTTGGATTCAATGGTGAAGAGGAAAGCATTATTGATGCGATGCGAGCAGATGCTGAAGACCAGGGTGAACTCCGTGCTAAACGGGACTGGCAGCACGGAGTTCACGGGCACTTCGATTCGCACCCGCTGGGTGAGGATAACTCCTGACTTAAAGGGAATGACACCCGATAGAGTGGATCGTGTCCCAGATGAAGGTCTTTTTCCAACCAGGCCAAGCTTTTGGAGGATGTCCACATCTAAAAAAAAATGGTAAAACAAAATGGTATAGACGTTACATAAAACCTTAAAATATATATAAAACATATAAACATTGTACATACTATATAACTATATATAGGAATATACAGTAAATAGACTGATTTATAGAAACTGATTTTGATTTACATTAAATATACCGTCAGCTTTATTAAATTATAATTCAAATTTTTAGCCATGTCAGCAGTTTTGGAAACAGTACTATTATTATTATTATATACAGTATTATAAATAAATTATAGAGTAATTTATTTGATTATTTATTTATCAGTACAGGAGGAAAGTCAGTGTCATTTGGGCATAGGTAGCCAGCTAGCCAATATAAGTCTAAACGAATATGACACTATGCCTAATCAGACTAATATGGGCCAAGATTGGCAGCTGCGATTCACACTCTAACAGAGAGAGACTTTTTCTCCTCTACTTTACACACCACTGTACATCTGTAACAGATGGTCAGCTTATTACGTAACAGCTATACATTTTGGCCTTACAGCACCCCAAGGATAACACACTGAAATAAGGCCACCCTGAGAGGCAAAGACCATTTATAAACTGGTCAGTTGTAATGAGGAACGTCTGCATGTGAGTGAGAGAGACAGGAAGACAATACAAATGATTAAAAAAAAATAGTATTGGTAATTACTCATGTATGCACTTCAGTTAGGAGTAAATGATAAGACAGTAACACTTCATCTGCAATTCAAAAATAGATGACAAATAATGTCTGCCAAACAGCTGAGAAACACCTGATATCTATTAAGGATATGACATGATCCAGATATTAAGTAAGACAGGTCCTATTGTGAAAGCAAAACTTTCAGGACAGGAATTAGCAGTCGAACAAACGAGTGGCAAGCTGCCAGGCACGCTAGATTCACAGCACTACTCTGAGAGTTCTGTCTGAATGGGTCATGGGTAACACGACATGTTCCAAAGGCAGTAGAGGAGACATAAGAGCATCTGGGCTGCAGGTCCGGTTGCAGACACAAAAAGTCCCCAGATTCATTGGAAAGTAAAGACCGCATTTGAACTGCTTAGCTCAGTGCTCCAGGTCTCAGAACCAAAAACACAAAGGCACACTGTATATCTTTACTAACTAGCTTTCACACTACGTTTCTACATCTCGAAGCCATGTATAACAAGAAAAGACTATTCTACGACCTTCCCAAGTCATGGTTCACAAAGACCGTCTTATCATAAGTCATGCAGAGTTGGGGGTCATGGGCAATAGGGAAATTTCAGTCAAGAGTTAGAGAACATGTTCCATGGACTGTCCCACACATGGAAAAAAAACATCAACCTTACAGTCCAAGCAGAACAAAAGCGTCTTTCATGGGCTGAACATCAGCATTAGGCATAGAAGCTTATAGCGGTAGCATTTCAATTCTGCTAATTGCTTTAAGATGCCATGAGGTAGATTTTCCACTACACTTCGCAGAGATATTCAAAAACAAACAGAACCTGGCGTGAAATGTTACATGATCATGGCAATTTGTGGTCTGCCATCTGACGAGTTGTGAGTCAACAATAATTGCCTTACTACTGTTGATTTGAGACCTAAGTAAAATATACAGTACATTAGAGATAAGCAAAGCCAAATGCTTATTATAGTAGACGATATGACCCCCCCACGTGTGATACAGAATGCAAAGAACAGATGGGGAGATGACTAAACCTTAGTGGGTGGCAGGAAGTTCATTAAACCATTTAGGTCTCCTACATGAAGTTAAAACAAATATGAGCGAATATAACAGCAGCAGTGAAATTTTCAAGAAATCATTTTCTACCCAGATGTGACCATGTTGGTACTCTAAGCTACCAGCAACTTATTCGCACAAAAATACTGCCATTAAGTAAGGTGAAAAACATGGTTGACACCACCATGTTATGAGAACAAATAGGAAACAGGAATCTTGACTTAGCCTGACTAGTCCCTCACTAACCACCTAAACAAGCCACAGGATAATTCCACACTGACTGTTTTTCATTGTGACCACAAATACAGAAATATCCACACTGGCTCTCCCTGTTGCCATCTGAATTTGAGCAAAAGACTACTTTCAGGTGAGACTGAGATGGATGAATAGCATATTAGTGCTGAAGCGAGGGCTTTTTAAGACCCAAAGTTAAACAAATAGACTCAGAGCAGACCTGATCTAAGGCATCTGCATAAATCAAACCACTGTTAGCACTGACAATGGTGGACCACAGTAGTCCACGAAAACAACAGTAGCACTCGCTGCCCTTCCGACCTCTGAATCATGGAAACTCTAAATTTTTAGGGATTATTTGAATGATTAGTAACCTGAGCCAAGGATCAATCCAGTGACCCTGAAGCTGAGCTGTACGGTGGTAAAGCTACCCACTGTGCCGCCCCGTGGTCCAGCTATGCCAAATTATCATTTCAACCACAGCTACATTAATTTTAATGTATGCTGTATGAATTTGCACAAATAAAGTAATCACAAATATTAATGAGTTAGACAAAATGTTAATTCATGTATACATTTCTTAATGTAATATGTAAAAAAGTATATAAAAAAGGAGGGGGGATTTACCTTCAGGCTGCACCTGGGCCAACCCTAGATAGCAAGTACAGTAGAGGACCGTGCAGAGAAATAAGATTCTCCTGTGAAAAGAAATCAATAAATAAAGTTATCCACTGAATATGCACATTCTAACCCAAAGCAGAATCATCTGTCAGCCTCAAGCAAATGTCCTACTCCAGTCCTTTGACTGCACTTCAATGATTGTTCCTGGAACTGGAATAAAACTGAAATGTGTTCACCGTTTTTTTTTTTTCCATTAAAATTGCATTTTGGACTCCTCTTACAAATACAAAATGGTACTCAAGTGCAACTTGGTACAAATATATTTAAAGTAAGTACAATTAAGCCTGCAAGTCATTCTTGTGTTCAGAAAAAATATCCAAAAATATATAAACAAATCATGGGGTCCAATTTGGTTTGGGTTTTGGTACATTAATTCTATTTAATGCTACTGTTTAATGTTAAGTAACAGTAATGTTGACATGGATGTTATTAATTAGCAACCCAATTAGCATCATCCCAATTATGTTTCAATAGAAGGAGGCTGGAGCTGTTTTGTGGCTACTGTTGCAAAGGCTCTTGTGAAAAGTAATCAGGAAAGTACCAGGATTATTTTAGGTCAAAACATGGTTTTCTCTGGCAGGAGGCTAAGACTTAGCCATATATTAACCTTTCAGCAACATAATGAACCCAAACATACCTCCAGATTAACACAAAATGTTCTGCCATCTTAGATTGTGGCTTCAAGGTCTATTGAAAACCTATGGTCTGAATTAAAGAAGACATTCCAGAAGCACAAACACAAGAAGAGTGTTTGAAATGACACATGCAAAGCAACAGAGTAATGCCCAAGATCCCTAATGCCCAAGGCATATCTACAGTCTCTGTTAGACATGGCAGGAAGAGGCTCACTTACTGCTGTTCTCGAAATGAGGTGTATAGTGAGGGTGTCAATAATTCTAAAGCCAGTGGAACACCACTAGTTTTATTCTGCGATAAACACAACCATACTGAGGACCTGTATGATTTAGTTCAAAATCTCAGTTAGTCTCAGTTTTATTTATTAAACGTATTAATTTTAGCTAATTTTGGCACTGATTGTGTTTACAATAAAATGTAATCGCCGTGCATTTTTTTTCCAGCAACTTCTCTGACAAAAGTGCATTACAATAATGTATAAACTGTATCTGCATGGTGATTGTAGTAATACTCATTGTACATATAAATTCCCATCTACACTCATGCATCACATCTGTCATACTCAGATAACAACGGCCAATCTTGCCAACAATAGTATATTTGGATGCTAGTAACAGGTGGCTTTGCTTTTATAAAGTGCTTCATAAAACCACATAAAAAACAGTGTCGGACGTTTGCCAAAGGAACCATTAGTGGTATTTAATAGCAGCTCTGTCTTTATCCCAAATACAGCAACGGTCCTAAGTTCAACCTCTTCCAGCCTGGACTGTAGTGCTACTTATTTGAATGACTAGCCACTGTCCATGACTCTCCAAGTATACTATTGCACATGGTCAGCAGCAGGGCCAATACTGAGTGCAGCTCTTTCTCTAAACTCTTCACATCTGTCACTGTTCACAGTGGAGCCAAGAACTGATCAGCTGCCTCCTATTGAGGGTGAAACCGAAAGGCAGTGACCTGAGAACAGGTACTTCAACATAGCAGTGACCTTGTAAATGAGTTGTAGAGAATGATTTGCACTTTATGGAGCAAATTTATAATCTTTATCTCACAAAGCTCAAGTGAAAAAATTGGACAGTCTGTTGCCTTTTCCATTCCCATTAGCTAGCTGAGACCTAGTTAATAGTTTGTACGGAAAGTAATTTTGAGATTGGCACACTAGCGTGTATGCCGTCTGCCAACGGTTTCCATTCCAGGTCCTGGAGAAAAGCATCTAATGAACGAGCCTTTTCACATGTTCTAACACACCCACACGAAGCGATTATTCATTAGCTGATGAGTTGTCTCCTGTACCTTTGGGGCAGGAAAACATGTAAACGTGCTCTGGGGATTGGGAAACCGGCGTTTAGTCATCTCCAGACTCACGCCTACCTCACTGCCAAAGAAAATTCAGGATCCAAATAAATCTGACTGATACTACAATGTTAAGTGGTGTAAGAATGACAGACTGATCTGGTTCGACATTTCAGCATTATAAATATATAATGTTACTTAACATTATTAACCATAGTGTTTTACCAGCAGTTAATTTCTTTCTTGAGGGTGCTACAATTCATTCATTGGGCATATTTACTTGTGCTCTTGTGCATTGACAGAAAGATTGACGTATGTACTTTATAAGGTAGAATGTATAATAATAGGTTCATACTAACAGTATCGGTGTAACCTTGGTAGTTGCATTACAAAGACAAGGGATCTACATTTTGGTTTTTGTGGTACTTTTGGTACTCCTAATAACAAAACTGAATTTATTTAATTAAGTAGCCGATAAAAAAAAATAAAAAAAACCCAGAAATGTCAAAATTTTTGGATAAAATGTCAAAATGTCCAACATGCTCATAAGGCAGCAGCTAGAACAGATCACTTAACTTCACATATCAGTGTGTGTGTGCGTGTGTGTGTGTGTGTGTGTGTGTGTGTGTTGTTTCTTTTTCATTCATTCATTGCGCACAGCACAAATTTGACAGTACTGGAAACAAAAATGCATGCACTTTATTCATTCCTCTGTTCATGTGGTCAGTGTTGGATAATATATGACAGCAGTACAGCAGGTAACAGTGTCCACATTACACTCCTGCACTGATACGAGCTGCTTGTATATATACTGACTGATTTAGGTATATACTCACCCCCCGACTCCAGCCTGTCTGAGTTTGGAGTGCGGGGCATTATCCGGCTCCATTGCGGTTACTTCATTCTTTTTTGAAAAGGTTTACTACGGCCAAGACATGACAGCTTTGTGAGAAGCATTTCCATGCCCGAAATATCCCTTAAAGTTCTTGACGGTGGCTCTGAAGTTATAACGGAAAAGTATTGGAGTGCGCTAGAATGCGTCTGCAGCTCGTACTCCGTCTTTCCAAGTCCCGGACCGAGGTTTTTCCTTCACTAGCCACGATAAAAAGGACTCCATGTGAAAGCAGGGGTTCCGCAAGACTGTAGCAAAATAAGATAAGTCCATTTCGGTGAAGGCATGATTGTGAAAAAAGGACAAAAAAACCCCTTTGCGAGTCGGTGCCTGAAGCCGGAGAGAGAGATTTTGGGACGCGGGAGAAGCTCGACCTCCCTCTGTCGCCCTCAACTGACTGAGAGAAAGACAAACCGCTCGCCTGTGCTACTACAAGTTCCTCAGAAGGTGTGTCTACTGACAAACAGCCATTCATTCATTCAACTTCTTCCTTCTGATCAGCTCTCATTCTTTCTTTTGACACGAATGTTCTCCAGCAAACAAGAGAGAAGGCTTAAGGAAAAGAGGAGGAGGTTTTTGAAGTCATCTGAATGAACCCTGCTTCTTTATAGGTGGTATAAAGATGCGGATGTATCATCATTTGTGTAAGAGATTAGCTACATATAAAAAGTAGGCATTGATTAAATCAGATGCGTAATCTGATGCTGACTTCTGATGGCGTTTTTATTGCCCCAAGACAAGAAAGCACCCTGGACACAACACCAGTTTATTGCAGGGCTCCATCCATACACATTCACACCAGCCAGTTTACCTACTGACATGTTTTTGAGAGTTGGGAGGAAACTGGAGAACCCAGAGGAAACCCTTCCCCACACTATCAGGGTGAACATGCAAAAGTCAGGTTGAAGCTGGGAACCGTGGAGCTGTTATCGTCTAGAAATAAAACATAACGTTCCTCAACCTGGTGAAAAAACAAACTGTGATTAATTAATCACTAAATACTTTTGCTAAATATATTTACAGCATTTCATGATAAATGACTAGTGACTACAAATGACTGGACATGATCCAGATAATTGTCTCATGAGTTGGCTCACAGCTACGTTTTCCTGATCATGACTCTGTTGTGCCAGTGCCGTCCTTTACTGTGAAATTCCTCCTATGAATAGAGCCCTCATTGACCCGACCTCAACAAACAGGCAGTGAGAGTGTACAGCAGAGCCCCAACAGAGCGCCGATTCAGCCCGACGCAACCAGATCCCTCCGTCACACACAGAGGGCTCTCACATCTCTGTGCTGAACCTGAGCAGGGTGCACGATGCACGTCGGAAGGCTGCTTCAGGTTCACCTCCGTTTGGAGTCAATGCTCTCTTGCTCTGAGATAAAATGTACAGGTCATTTTGTTACCACATACATCTTATGTCCATTGTAGTTGCAGTGGATATTAAAAATCAATATGATGTTTTTAGAATTCCTTGTGTAAATCACAAGTGGCTAATAAAGAGTAAACTAGGACAAAATGTTCTTACTAGTCAAGAAACAGGCAACAGACATCAATGTAACCACTTACAGGTGTCGAGCTAAGTCATATTGTTTCTTATTCCAGACTCGTGGACATTAATGGAAGTCAGATGCTCTTTATGACCTGGTACTACAGCGGATATCATAAGTTCAATGTCTGCTGGAAATGAGAGGATTTTCCTGCAATGGTGTGGCCAGAAATTCAATCATAATAATCAAAACCCTGTGAGAACCACCATACAAGTGTACACTAGAGAAATTCCCACTCAGATCTGACTGATATTGAATAAACTGGTGTGCTGTGAAATTGGTTCCAATTGTTAATAAACGTCATTATTTTCCAATTTCAAGGTTATTTTCCTCTGGAAATCTACACTTCTACAGCATTTTTTGATCTTCAGAGAAGTGGAGCGTTCATAAAAAAAAGTTGTATGCAGAGTATCCCCACATAGCCACTTCAGCTAAGGTCCTGTGTGAGAAGGAAAAATTATCCTTAGCCATATGTAAACAGGAAATTTAGTTGAAATATCAATCACCTTCTCACAAGTAATTTCTTTGTGGGTTGCCCCCACTGTAGTCCTACCTGGAAGGGCCAAAAACCACATATTTGCCTATCTAAACGTTCTTTCATTCCAGGCAACAGATGTTGTCCTGTGGTGCAGTCCACCTTAACTATCTTATTCATTTAGAATTGTGGTCAGTAGATTTGAAAAAGAGCTTTCAAGTATGATACACACTGTGTCAGTCCTACTATTTTTTCCATTTGTCTTCAGTTTACTTAAATACTGAATATAAAATATACATATTTATCCCTTCAAAGAACAAAATAAAGAGTCAACAAATGTATGATAACATTATATGAAATAAAAGTCATTAGACAGTGATATATTAAATAATGAAACATTGTATGGAACGTGTGCAGGGTTATTTTCATTTGGTACAACTAGGCATATATGGCACAGCCTTACATGTGATGTGTCCGTCAATTCAAGAACTTATGGAGAACTTTGCAGTAAATGCTATTTAATACTGTTTATAGTTTTTACTTAAACTAGGTATTTACAATCTTCTATATTTGGAAGCATTGACTGTATACTTATCATGATTTATTTTATAAGTAAGGTTAGTTCACATAGACAATGTAAGCAGTTGCCTTAGGTGTCAACTTACCAAGGGCAGCACCATGTCTGTTTAACTGAATCCTCGTACCAATACACTCCTGCACCATGCAACTCTCTAGGAGTGGCTGAATGTTTGGGAACATACAGTACAAGACTGACAGCTTTTAAGAAGACCCTGACCTACTTGTACAAGAATGATAATATGTCTTTCATGTATTTTTTGGAAACCACTTTGGATTAGGGCATCTGCCAAATTCTGTAAATATAAATGTAAGAAAGCTGTCAGAAATGTATTATTAGATGCATTCCCTAACTCAATTCCAAAGTAAGCTTTAATACCCATCTATGCCCTGTCATACATTTCACAACAATAATTAATTTTTTTTATTTATATAGTATACATTTTTTAAATAATTTATCTAATATTTATATTTAAAATGTCGGTTAAATACTATGACCATAGGAATACTAGACTAGAAATGAAATACAAATACAAATGCCACATCATGTAGACATACATGCAAAAGCTGGAAGGATCATTTTCAGTACTCTACTGTTAGTTATCATGGTAAGAAGGATGTCTTAGCTGTTTCTTCTTGTCAGTCATTTGTCTGCCTGAAATGTCCTTAAAATATACAGTACTACAGAACAGAAGCAATAAAAAACAGATTTGACCTTACTGTGACATTGATCCTGTTGGGTTAAATTTTAAAATTGAATCAGTTACATTAATTACAGGAATGTTAATTCCATATTAATCCTACAAGCATTTAACCAATTGTTCTTAAGATATCATGTTAACATAGGTAAGCAACTTTAACTTATAGTTAAGTTATAGCACTGAGAAACTACAATTGGACAGTTTCAGACACCAAAAACACAAGCCAAATTTAATAGTTTTGTTATATACATATTTTTTGTGTGGTACTTTTATTTTACGTTTGAGCCATAAAGACATGGACAAACCATTCAGTGGCCTCTCAGCCATGATTTACTGCTGTGATATTTCCCACTGATCACACAATACATAAAGAATCAAATATAATTGTGTTCTTCTTGAAAAATTCCAGGCCACAGGCAAATTCCCACAAGGCATTGGGTTCATTTTGGCACTAAACTATACATAATAAAATTTAAACATGATGTCCTAATGTTTCCAAATTACAATTCATTACAATGATTTAAACCTCTATTTAAAATGCCTCTATATTTATAGTGTAGAGCAATAATAATGAGTAACATAATAGGAATGATAAATGAACACATAGTGGGAATATGGTGTTACATTATTTGAACTTTTTGATTATCTTACAGGTTAGAAGTCTTCCTTGAGAGTGCCTGATACTCATATTATCTGCGTCCAAACACAATATGAAGCCCTTTATGTAAGGTGAGTATGAAAGTCTCCATTTTCTATTTTTAGCTGGTCATCCTGGGTTTTTTAAAAATTATTTGAAGTGGCGCACAAAATGAATTTGCAGACTCAGCAATAGTCTACTAAATGTCTTGAGTCTTATCCATTTTTTTAGGACGTTTTCCATCTCTTCAGTGGTTTCTGTTAGGAGTGTAGCACAATACCACTATCTGTATCTATTTAGTATTGATTTAGTATGGATATCCGTATTCGAAGCTGTATTTGAATTTAAATCTGAAGCAGGCATGCAATACATAAGAATTTGATTTATTTTTTTTTGGTCCTTTTTTTAGTGAACCATATCAGTACACTCCCAGAAACACTGACACTGACATGGGAAAGTTTTTTTCTCTCACTCTATTTATTTATTGCAGTCAGCTTTATTTTCCAAAGAACTATCCAAAGATCTATTTCTCAAATGTAAACCAACTATTAGTGTAATTTAAGCTATTATCCTAACCAGGCAGTCATGTGAGTGTTACATCAATGTTTACATCTGTTTATAACATATTCAGATATACATTATTTAACACATACAACATTTTCATTCTAAATAAATTATTTGTATTTAGTTACATTCCTTATTTCTATGCATCTATTATTAGCAGAGATAACCCTTGATTAGAGAGTTCTAATCTAGTTATTCTAAGTAATGTATCATCAACCTTAAATAAATGAATCAAATGTAATGCCGTTTCATTCCATTGTGTAAACCTGTAAATGGTTTGGATGAGCTCTGCTTCTGTAAATGTTATTAGAATGCTGTGCAACCTAAAAACTCCATTTCTGTCACACAACCATTTAAAAGACCAAATTTAATTTTTAAACCTTTTTTTGCCAGGAGTTTTAAAATTTAGTTTTGCAGGTTAGTTTTAAAAGATTTATGCCTGGACCCTTTGAAATGTAAAAGCTGATTAGCCATGTCTCTAGCTGCTGGAACTGACACTATTTATCACCCTTGCAAAAGCAAATATTTAAAGCTGAGCATGAGAACTGTAGCTTCATTCAGAGCGGCATTTCTGACAGCATCCAGCTCATACTGACCAGACCAAAACAAATTAGCTTTTACCTGGGCCAAAAGCTCAGACTTAGCTCAAAGGGGGCAAACACAAGCGGCAATGTCTTGACACTAGGTCCACTTGTTGCGGTCTCTGCAAACACAGCACTCCACCAAACTACTCAAACACACCCTCTAAAATTACCCTGCCGCCTGCTACTAGGACACATTTGTTGTCTGCTACCTGCTCACCGTCTCAGTGGAATTTACACCAAACTCTTCACACACCCCACCCAGACAACAGTCCATTGACCAAATGGGTGGATTCACTTCCCGTGTAATCACACTCCACTGTTAGGAGACGATGACGAAAAGAGACCCTTATTTAAAAATAGTTTGTGTTCTTGAACACACAAGGCCTTTTTTGTCGTCCCAGTACATTCATACATCTGTTAGGAATGGTTTCCCCTTTTTATATACAAAATGCTTTGGCTTATATTTACTGACAACCTCTTTAAAAGCCTAAGTTTATTAGAAACCTTCTTTGTACACCGGTCACAAAACCTTTTCAAGGTGCAAAACATTTCTGAAAACATATCCAGGAACACCTTGAAGAGCTTATTCCAGGCTTATTATCCAGTGGCTTCAGGCCAAAAGGTTGAAAGAATCTTGAAACAGAATTCTGTTCAGGCAAGATTGAAATCTTATTTGGGTCAAGACAGAAGGATTCACTGATCCGAAGCCAGGAATAACTCTGAAGACTACACATCCTTTTATTTCAGGAAGTATTGTTTGTGATGTCAGAATAACTTACAATATTGCGTTTAGAAATGATGCATGTCTTCAACATTGACCCATATCTGAGGATAAAGGGAGAAGATCAACCTGACAGACTAAAGAGGCCAGGTGAAATTTCGACAGGCTCAATTACAACCTGCAGTAGAAATTGTTTTTGTGAAAAGCTTTGATCAGCATTTGTTCCTCTCTAAAAGTCACCGATGATGGACTATTGCTATGCCCTGGTGGAGCAAAAATGTTGCTCCTGTGTAAATAATAAAATTGTGCTACATATTTAAAGGTTAGAACTAATTGTTTAACAATCGTTTTATTATAAAAACACTTTTAATATTTTACTAGCAATATGCACTATGCATTTATAAATGCCCTCTTACTCGTTGTCCTAAAAAAATATTTCATAGTAATATTACATAGTTTATGTGTAAAGTGTATATGGCACAGATTACCTAAAGCACACTTTAAGGGTTCCCAACATATTTTTCCACAAACGTGTCCAGATGAATATGAATTTTTTGACTCCAAGTTTTAGTTTATTATTTATAGGAACATGAAAATCCATATTCATTAAACATGCCTAGCATATTTATATGATCGTTTTTTTGACTTATGTTGTTCCACTGATTTCTGCTACACAAGGGAACGAGAAAAAGGAAGTCTAGCGAAGGTAAATAGATAAAGAAACTGAAATGTCTTTTTTTTTTCCTACTGAACTGAACTGAACTAGTGAAGCATTTCAGGATAGTGAAAAAAAACTAAAATAGTGCAAACACTTTTCATTTAAATGTGGTTTGCTGAATGAATAATAATAAAAAAAATCAAAGCATTTCTCTCACAACACTATTTGTAAACCAAATGATATAAAATACACAGAAAGATTATAAAGCCTAAAGTAGGCTTAGGAGAATTGAATGTGGTTCTCCATGTCAACATTATCAGTGTTTATTATTTCCATATGCTTGAGTGATTTTAGTAGGGCCAAGAATGACTTTTTCTCTCAGTCATGGTACTAAAGAAAAATCCACATTTTGGGACAAACCCTAGCTTCACAACCTCTTAAGATATTAATATTTAAGATTTTTGTGCCAAACAATATGCTCTTTGTATTCCACTGGAATTCTGTCTGGGGCAGCTCAGCTTGTACTGTGGAGTGCATCAAACCACAAAACATTCAGTCAATAATCGAATTTAATCTATGATTTCTGACACTTACAAAGCAGTAAGAATTTTAATTATGTCAGATCAGCCAAAAGAGCTTTATAAAACCCAAGTATGTTTAGACTGTTTTCCAGTTGTATTTGGCTTCCTGGGACTTTCTATCCATTCCAGCTGTGACCATCTGACCTCAGCGACAGTGCTCATAAAGGATGCCAAAGTAACATCAGCGAAGAGCAATGCCTATGCTGTAATGCACTGTTATTATATTGCTATTATTTGTGATTCCATTACTGAAGTGGAAACTGGACATTTTTTACATGAAGTAAAGGACAATCTACTTTAATACAATGTTTTTTTTTCTTATAATATTTGTATTAAGAGCTGCCATGGAATGTGTTTAACTCGATGTTTACAAAATGTTTTTGTTTGCTTGTTTATAGCGTTTATTGGAGTGTTATTATCTCACAATGTGGGAACATGAAGTAACATTGTTTTGAGTGCACCTGGTCCTATAAAATGGCTCCTTATTCCTGGGCTATTATACAAACTTGCAAAGCAGTCATCTAATCTACTGACTTAACACAGATGTTCTTCCCCAACATTTCACTACTTAGAATTTAGATATACACGTTTTAAATAAATTATATTTTACTTTTTATCCACTTCAATGCTGCAATGATCTTCCTTTAAGGTGTTTAAAGCTTTCAGAAATGAGAAATCAGAATAATTTCTCTATATAAACAATTCAGAAATATAACAATACTGTGTCAGTGCTGGTTTTGGCCATAAGATGTCCTCCTTCAGGTTCATTTCCCATCAGCCCCATCACACTACATAACAGATTACTTAACCCTGTCACAAGATGTCTAGAACACAGGCACATATTTTGTGTTTCACCCATGATTAATGCCGAGTTAAGTTAAAATTTCTGTTTAGTTGCAAGCATCTGTTGTCTGTAGCCAGTTTTATGCTGCATTTCCTAGTTCGTGTTTTGTTCAGCTCCCGTGTCTTGTTTTGACTTTGTTTTGTTCTTCTTCTTTTTTTTTTTTTTTTTTTTAAATAAAAAGCATGTCTTGCATCTGTCTCAACAATTACCTGACACTGCATTCTAATTTCTGGTAAGACACAAATACACACACACACACACACACAGAGAGAGAGAGAGAGAGAGAGAGAGAGAGAGAGAGAGAAAACAACCTACTCCTTCTGACATTGATTGTGGTGGCCTGAAATATGAGAGACAAGAAGACATATTGTAATAATTCAATCTATCATGCTGGTTTTACAAATCTGTCTAACCACATAATATTTGAAGCATTAACATCTATTAAAAACAGGTTTAAGATGGTGGATTACTGTGTGAATTACTGTGAAAATGTGAAAAGTCACTATTTATTCATTAATTTACTTTTAATAAGAGCTTCATCCTGATCAGGATTGTGGTGAATACAAAGCTTATTCTAGGAGCAGTGAGTATAAGGCAGAAATGGATTATCAGTTGACCAAAGGGCATCATAAACATGTATCTTCATATCCACTTCCATGTTTTTGGAGGTGGAAGGAAACTGGATAAAGCAAAGGAAACTTACAGGGAAACACAAAAAACACATGAACACAAAGGTAATAACCAGAGCTCAGGTTTGAACCAGAGATCAAGCTGTAAGGTGGCAAAACTATTTGCTGCACCACTGTTCCAGATAATAGAATTATAGCATGCAGAATCTGGCAATAGGTGTATCACATGCTCCTGCTGACTTCACTGGGTAGGTGATACAATATATTTGCTTTGTCCTGCTTACAATAGCAGATTATGAGAGCTCTATTAGTTTAAGCATTGAACTTTAATGAATTAAGTATCTTTTTTTCTTGCTCGTAATGTAAATTGATGGTATGAAGCAACCATTGTTCCTTTTGCCACCAGATTAGATCATAAGTGACATTACGATTGTCTGGTATTTGGGGCTATCTATGTTACTTTTCCTTTCTGTCACATGATCCTGTTCAACAGTCTTGGTTAGAAGTGATAAAATGACTATTGCCTCAATGGTGGTGTTGTCACTGTCATTACTATGATGGTGTTGAACGCCACATAGTAAGCTATTGAACTAAAACGTCACACAGACTTGAATGATAGTCCTATTAGTTGGTGAATCTTCTTCATTAATGACATTTATTTACAAATAGTTGTATGAGTAGCATATGCAAGTATCTTTGCTTTAGTTCTATAGCATGGTCACCATGTACGTTGTTGACACTTTCTCATAAATAATCTATACATCCACAATATCAGGACCTCTCTGGACATGATTGTTTGCAGTTCTCCTTACTGTTGCCCCAATACTCTCTGGAGCATTCTTATTAGGAGTGCAACTAATAGGAATCTATTATTTGGAAATCAGTGACCTGCACAAACCAACAGTGAACCAACATGAACAACAACAGTGTTTCTAAGCCACTGCAAAAGAGCACACTAAGGACAAACATGCTCCAGATGTAACTGCAACAGACTAGTTACTCCAGCACAGTTAATCAGTCTGCGGGCACTCCAGCTTCCTATAAAGTTGCCCTCAATGACCAATCCAAAGCACTTTGTGGAACGCTATGTGCTTGCTGCAGTAACATGAATATGGTGGGTGGTAAAGTTTGGCCACCCACCTAGTGGAATAATTGATCAAATTATCCTGGAGAACTCAAATCCTGGCGGGAACAGTAGAGTGGGTCCACTGCCAGCATCCCTTGACAAGGCCATGGAGGAAAACCAGGCAGCATCCACAAAAAGTGTTAACACTGGAAGTGGTAATGGGAACATCATAGAATTCATGGAAGTGCTGGTCTGGATCTCTGACTTGCTTCAGGACTCTCCTTGTTGAGCAACATACTGTACTAGAGGGAGTTTCCAAGGAAGTACATATCAAACCTTGGCTATAAACAGACCTCAGATCTGATCCAAATGAAGGCATTGGCATTGGCATGAATAAAGCAAAACACTAAAGCATGAACACTAGATAT
>JAOVVF010000028.1:10541722-10551135 GCA_028565595.1 Duopalatinus emarginatus | reverse complement strand
TATGACATTTAATGGGGCAGGGTTAAAAGTTGTACTGCAACTATCCACCAGAGGGCGGAAGAGACATTTTGGCTTCACTTTTCAACCTTGCCATCCTGCCCACTCTTAGGGAGATGGGTCTATGGGTAGAACCAGCAGGTAGCACATGACATGACTGTTTTTACCTGAGTGTACTTATATCTGTATGTGTGTATGTCTCCTTCAGTCTAAGAGAGAGAGATGGAGCTGACACAACACAATGTTTTTTTTTAATTACTAAGTAAAAAAGGTTTACATTTGATTAAGTAAAGAAGAAAATAAGAAAAAAAAAGAGTCTTTCAGATATTTTTTGAAAAAAAATATTATTTTTTTGCTAGTGCCGCCAAGTGTTTTTCAACAGTTCCTTAGCACCATCCCTAAACCTGGGTCTTGCCTTGTTCTGGGGTAAGAACTGTTTGTGTGGAGATGACTACAACATGTTGTCCCTGGCTAATGAAACCTATCCTTAATCTGCTGGTATTAACAATATCAAATGATTTAGAACCTAAAACCTGAATTTTCATTTTGATGGTAATGACAGTGACTGATTTACAGTACACAGAATGAGCAATCAGATAGTTTTACTAGTTTTACTCTCTTAATCTAATAAAATCGTACTTGGATATTATACTTTTGTCAAAGTTAATGAATTTCCAGCTGGGTTTGTCTTTCTGTAACATTTTCTCAGTCTAGGCATGAGGTGAATCTTCAGAAGAGCTTTTTCTTTGTCGTATTTGCCCCCTTTGAAATTTGTTCTGTGCTCTCTTCCTGTATTCACTTGATCTTTTCTGTGACAATTTCTGTGCCTTTATGTTACATGTCTTTTTTCTTCAAGCACTGATGCCCTTATCTAGCCTCTTTTTCTTTGCCTCTGGTTTGTGGTCAAGTCAGGCTCTCCTCTTTAACTTCTTTATCTTTGCTAGTAAATTTTCCTCTGCTCCTCTGTTGACAACATTCATGTATCTCTTACTGACTGAACCTTCCTTTCGAAGTGTTTTAATAACTTAATGCTTATTTTATTGAATCACTACACGTCCATGAATAAATAGTAGTGCTTCGTTTTTTTCTCCAACAGCAGACACACTTGTCAATAGATGCCATATATAACTAAAATTTCCCAGATACAGCTAACTGTGTAATCTGTATTGCATGTTGGCTTTCTATTGTATTTATTATTTATTACACTGTAAATAATGTGTAGTGTAGTTTTGTGTGTACTCATTGGCAAGCCATCAAAGCCCTCTATGATGCCACTGAGAAAATCTGGATGAACAGGAACCATCCCTACTGGAAACTCAGGTCTCACTCCTGACCCTTTAAGGGATTCATCTGGCTCGAGAAAGCAGATTGGTGATGCAGTGGATTGACACTGGTAATGGTAAAAATGTACAGCTGGACCCTATCCCAAGAACACTTCTACATCTACTGCTATGCTTTTGATAGAAAACAGAATAATCAGGAGGAAACCCAGCATTACTTTTTGTATTATTCTTTAATAATACACTATACAGAATCATATGGCTTAATTTTAATTGTACTTAAAAAGGCATTTCATTTTAATATTTCCTATATGTAAGTACAATATTTAAAAATGCGTTATTGTTAATATACTGTACTTTTATTCACTAGGACTAAGTACAAATTGGAAAAGAGAGCAAATGCACGCCAAATGATCAATGTTGCCTTTCTAATAAAAGCATAAAGGACATAATGACCACAAAGTCAATACTTGTGTTCAAGTCAGGGACTGTAAAATAAATATTGACCTCAGTGAAAGTGGACTCTGAATAACAAACTTTTGATAAAATTTCACTGTTGTAGGATTACAGACAAGTTATTGACTTCAAAGATATGTTAATGCAAGCTTCCAACTGAGAAGGTCTCAGGAACCCCACTCAAGAGCTGAAGCAAATATTTCTCTGAACTTTAATGTTTATATTGAACAGCCAAGCAGATGGAACTCTGAATAAAGCAATTCATTTGGAATTGTTGGAAACCACCCACACACAGGTCACAAAGTTACTCAGCTACCCTTTTTGGTGAAGCCTGGAATCCAAATCTTTTACACTTTGACTTCTATGATTTAAAGGTACAAATTACAGGTCTAAGCTTTTACACTACCCTTAGTTGTAACCATTTCCTGAAATTTACTCATCAGTGCTGTACTGATGTAGTTCTCCTCTAAGCTTAAGTGCTCAAGAGAACACTGGCTCCTGGAGAGTGCCTCGAGGAGCGCATTTCCACCAACCTCACCAAAATTATTTCGGTCCAAGTCTATTTTCTTGAAGCCTTTATTGATTTGTAGAGCCTCAGCAAATAGTTTGACCCCTTGGTCTCCCAGGTTGTTCTCATCAAGAATGATGTGGGTTAGTTTATTGTTTACCTTCAGACTTTCAAAAAAGACATACCAGGCTTCCATGCTAGAGCAAGATGTTTGGGCCAGGCCCAGATATTGCAGCTGGGAATGATACCTTATGAAGGTGCCTAATATTTTTAGTCCCTCACTGCCGATCCCATTTCCACCCAAGTCCAACTCTGTGAGTGCAAAGCTTGGTTCAGAAAGATAGAATTGTCTTGGATATGCAGGCGGTCTTGGTGATGCTGCTGTTTGTTCTTGAAGATCAGCCACACCACTAAGCAGGATCTGAACTCCTACATCGCCTAGATGATTTCCAAATAGCCTAGACAAAAATGAAAAGTTCAGAAGAAAACTCTCTGTAATATCATCTAACTGAGTTGTAACATTTCTGACATGATGGCTTACAAGAGTCCCTTGATCTCTGATTTGGTCTGTAGAAGGTCCAGTAATGCATTAACTCCCAGAGGTCCGATATGATTGAGATTGAGGTTGACCATTGTGACTTCAGATAGGCTAGTTTTTAGTGCTGTCACGAAACTTATTAGCAATTCATCTGTCACTCCTGTATTTCTCAGCACCAGCTCCACCTCATCTGATGTATTCAACACCTCCATCATAGCATCCAGCTGCAATAAATGTGTAGAAAGGTATTTATTATTTTTCTGGCATTCTCTGAAAGTCAATGATTTTATAATATACAGTCATTTCTTTGACAATATGCAGCACTGCTGTAATGTTACTACATACGAACTGTTTAATTCTGTTTCAGTTCTGCAAGATATTACAAAGATAAATGAATATTTTGTTGCATGTTATTTCCTTACATGGACATTGAGTAGAAATCCTATAATTAGTGAATGGAAACTTAAAGGCTATCACTGAGTTATCTTATTCATTCATTTTCTAACTACAGGAAATTTTGGTGAATGTGAGAAGAGAATGGCCAGAGTGATTTAAACTGACAGGAAAGTTATGGCATAAATAATTGCATGGCTATTACATGATGAATGATTCAGTTCCTATTAAAGTGCAGGTACCTGACTGTAGTCGTTTTTCTCTTTGCTATTCCATTATCAGCTTTTTTCTTTTACAGCCATTTTCTTTTCAATCAAGTGATCCGTGAGCGTATAATGGATGTTGGATGGACCCGTCAATTAAATGAATGGTGGTGACATGTAATAAAGAATTGTCTTAATAAACTGTTTGGCATAGTTGAAAGGATGGTTTAGTGTGGTCAGTATTGCTTATGCAGAAACTCATCTGTTTCTACAAAACAAGGTCATCGAGTTTGCTTCATTTGATCAGCTGATCAGGAAAATGGGCATTGATTTATTTTACTCAAAAGTAGACTTGTTGGATGCCAGGAAACTTTGTGTCTGAGCTCCATGCATTTTTATTTTCATTTTGGCCACAGGCGCCATGTGTGCTATAAATAATTCGAGATTAATAAAGCTTGGTTCAACAAAGCAAAAAGTGTTTATAATTATCTCAGTGAAACAAGTTGTGGTGCAGAGGATGGATTATTTTTTTTTTTTTTTTCATATTCTCCTATAAAGTTTCATACCTCCAGTACTGTTTCCTCTCCTATATTTAATATCTTCGCCTACTTGCTTATCATTATTGTAACTAGCACCAAGAGGAATCCAGTTACAATATGCAGTGTTATTACTAAAGTGCATCATTTTTAAAGTGGCATATTTTGTTAAGCCTCTTTTTCCTGTTCAAGTCTGACTCTTGGTTTTATTTGTGCTATATCTCAGCTAGGCATCGTCTTTGATTTAGTTTAACATTGGTCAATAGCTTTGTAGACATTATATAACGTATCATGTAATATTTATACACCCTTTAATGATTGAACCAACCTTTTCCTTCAATTCTTGTTTTTTCTCAAATGTATCTTCCTCTGGAATCTCTGAAACATAATGTTAAATAATGACACTTGCATAGCATACAAGTTTGCAAACAAGAGCTCAATGTTATTTTTTACACAGGTCATTTATGTGTGTTAAGTTTGTCACACTAACCTTGAATTTTCATATCAGTCCTGGGCTTTCTTGAATTTGAATTTACAGCATTGTTATCACTCTCTTCGCTGAGTTCAAGCTCGTTAGCTGAGTCATTAAGATGGGGACCCAACGTAAGCTGCTCTCTAAGCTTATTCCTTGCAAACTCTAACAATGAAAAAAACAGCTGTTGTAGTTACAGCACAATTAGGATACCATGTTCAAAACATAATCCTGACCTACCAAACAATCTGTCGTTATGTTCTGTTCTTGTACTCTAAACGTTATAAACGCTGTCATTACTGGAAAGAACTCACATTACATTGAATGTCTCACATTACATTTGTCTATATGTGACAAAGTCTTTTGAGTTTGAGTAATGTGAAACATTCAGAGGATTCATTGCTTTTAAACATCTTTCTGGCATATTATTAAAGTACCTTAGGTATATTGCTTTTTTGCAGGTTTTGTTCTATTCTGTAAAAGTGACTCAGTGGGAATCAAATTAAAAGACTCAATGGGATCCTTGTCTGTGAGCAATAAGCCACAGTTCTTTACTTACTGTTTGCTTTGAACCACTTGTGTTGTTCTAGGCCAGATTCCAGACCAGTGCTCATTTCAACACATTCTTTATAGAAGTCTCTCAGTCTATCCTCGTTTCTGCTTTTGCCATTTGATTCCCGAGGATCTGGCTTTTTCTTTCCAATTTGCTTACTCAGGTCTTCTTTGTCCTGTAATAAATCTTTAAGAAGTACAAATGCCCATAACTCCTCTGTTTGTTTAAAGCGTTTGTCATATGAATTATAACATTTATACTTAGAGGGGTTGTAAGTTTTAAGCGATACTATAAGGTGGTGAAGTGATCCCCCCAGTCCTTTCATGAACATGGTTAAAGTAAGATATTCACCTAGGATTTTGTCTTTATTGCTGTTTTTTGGCTTCTCTTTGCCATGTTCCTTTGCATTCTTAGATTTTTCCAGAGGAGGTATTGGCTTATTCAAGACAGTTGATTTGATTTCATCCTCTCCAGTGTCTCTTTTGTCTTGAGACGCTTCAGAACTCTTACTTTCTCTTTGTCGTCTACAAAGCTTCTTCTGTCGCTTGTATCGTTTTCTGTCTGTTATGCTGTCATTCACGTCTTCACTATCTGTTAGCACCTTGCTGGCATCTTTGGAAAGCTTTCTTGTTCTGTGTACAGATCTCTCCATACCAATAGGGATAAACAAAGGGGAAGAAGGGCAAGACTCCATATTACCTAGAGATGATATCAAATATGATTCAATATTATCACAAGGCAGGTATTATACAGTATATACACTAACCCTTTTGATCATAGCTGGAAAACTGGTAATACTCGTTGATATGTAGTTCATCCAACCTTGATGAGAATTGAAGGTGTTGATACTGTGATGAACATTATCCTCTGGTTTATTGCCAATACCATGTCTAGAATTCACACATCTGTGATGAACGAAAGCATTAGCAGAAATGTGTTAAACTTATCTCAGTTCATCTCAACTTTAAAGTCAATTCAACGTCATTCTAATTCTAAACGTCAGATCAGCTTAGCTTAAACCTAACATCTTTAGCTTTAGCATCAATTTAATTCAACTCACAGTAAAACTCAATTTCAAATTCCACCCAATTTAACTCAAGCCACTGTAATGCCAAGTCAACTTAAGTTCAAGTATAACTTTAATTCAACTTCAATTAAATTAATCTAAATTCAAGTGTAACTTAATTTCAATTCAAGCCAACCTAAACTCAAAAACAGCTTTAACTTAACATTAACCCAATTAACATCAATTCAGCTGTACTTAACTCAACTCAAGCTGTACTTAACTCAACTTCTTTAACTGAACTCTACTCACCACAACTCAGCTCAACCCAATCTAACCTTAACTTCAGCTGAATCCTTAAGCTTCAACCTCCTCATCTGCATCTTCAACTTAAAATAACAATTTAAAATTTAAAATAACAATTTAAAATAACATCTTAACAAAACACAACTTCAACTAATGCAACTCATCCCAACCTTAACTTTTAATGTGCTGAACTTTGGCTGAATTTAAACTACAAATTTAACCTTAGCTTTACCCTTAGTTCAACTCACCTCACTACAACTCAACATTAATTTCTACTCAGTTTAACTTAACATTGTTCCTAATAATAATAATAATAATAATAATAATAATAATAATAATTGTATTATTGATGTACACACAGAAATACCAAAGTGCTGGACCACATAACCTAAATGGACAAAAACGGTCTGAAATAGGTAAGTGCTGTGTACAAAGTGTTTATTCTAATATTACCATATATCTAAAGCCTTTTAAAGAGCACTTACTTATAGCAGGGTTTCCCCCCACTTAGTCGGACTAGTCTGAAACAGCTCTTGCGGCCTTGCTGAAAGCCGGGGGTGTAACGATACTCACAGCATGAGCTTATTCTACCAGCCATTATTCCATTGACGTAGAAGGTGGCACTGAATGGGTAGCCAAGGTGTCTCTGAGAAATAAACTGGAACTGCTCTGTAGATGACAGGATCAATTATGTTTAATCACAATTATGGTGATTATTTCCTACTCAGCTGAAGAACATTAAGGAAAATGGGACATAATTTTGGTCCTTCGTGCCAGGTATGAATGTAAGCTATGTATCAGAAGTCTTTGAATTGTTGAATTTTTACTTTCTGGATCTATATTGTGCAATGTCTAGTGTTAATACCTCCAGGCTGAACAGATCCTTTAAAGACACAGATGTTCTCCCCTCCGCATTTCTGTTGGAGTACTTTCATGTCATCCTGGGTGGTCCCAGTCTTTCCCTGGCCCAGGTACAGCATAGTCACTAAGACATTAGACTTCCTCGACTCTTTTTGTTCCTTTAGATAATTCTGATTTGAAAGTGAAATACAGAAATAAAAGAAGCAAAACTCATTGAGTTTTTAAATGGTAAAACACCATTCTGTCTTACATATGAAGAAAATGAAATTCTAATACAATATACTAATTATTATCTAACACAATACTAATTATTTTATAAATAGATTTTTAATTATTTTTTTATAAACGGTGTATAAAACTTTAGTTGATAATAATGTGAACCTACACCCTATATAGGGTGTATGATATTGTATACTCAAGACGAATAGTTGCTGAAGATTGAATAAACGAATAAACAAATAAACAACCTAATAAATAAACGAACAAATGAATTCTGCAGAATAACCATACAGTGTATTATTTAAGATTTTAAATAAAAAGGCATCAAATGATCTGCCAGAAATACACAAAGTCAGACCTTCAGATGGGAGTTATAAAGAATCCACAGATCATAAAGAATCAATCAATGAGTTGATGAAAATTAAAATGATGTAAATCATACGATATAGGCGTCATATTCATTAGCAGTGTTAATAACTCCAGTTCAATTACAGAAATTGGAATCTATTTTAAGACACATTAAACATGTTTTAGTGGATTGTACCAGCCCAATACTTTAACAATAATTTCCCTTTCATTTCTCCCCATCTATATATCTCAATGCTGACATGTGTGCATTGCCTCAGTAATGATTTGTGTGACAGTGTCATCTCTACACTAAAACTCTGCATGCTGGTTATTCACCGTTTTAACACTGTCCGAGGCTCTTTGTGAGATGACAGAGCAGGTTGATCTGCGGCGTCTGCTGCTGTACACATATGGACATGAATGACTGAGATTTACATTCGTTGACTGCAGGTTTGACATCTTGCCCGTGATGGCTGGCAGGTAAACATCAGTCAGCTGGGCTCTGTTCACCAGCTGGCTCAATTTCCTTGGCTGTGTTGTAGAAAATTAAAATTCCAAAGGGTGTAAAACTCATACAAACTGGCATGAAAATGAGTTATCTATACTATGAAGATGTCCATACAGTGTACGTTTTAGAGATTTGGTTAATATGACACTTGCGTGTACTTAATAAATGGATCTGGTGAATATACTGTATATATGTATACATATATATATATATATATATATATATATATATATACCATTAATATATATCAGGTGATCCACATCTTTATCCATGTGCAACTTTCATCCAACATTTATATAGGATTTTATACAAAGGAAAATAAACCAGGCCTAATTCTGTCTTGGTCATGGAATGGAAAATGATGGACTACATATGAAAATTTATATTATTCCCATATTAGTCCTCCATAAAAGACTTCCATATCTTTAGTACTCATATGTAACTGTTGATATGATGTTTTCTGTGAGAGTTCTGTCCAGCTTTTTTCAAAGCGAATGCCAGTGTAAGCTCATGGGAAAGACGGCTTTATAGTTTCTCGTTAACTTGCAAAGCAGCATTTTTATTACCTACATTAAGAAAGTGGAAAAAGACAATCTGGTGAAGAAACCACTATTTATAGCTGGTATAATGACAACAGGAAACAAACCTTTTCCATACCTATTTCAAAACATTTAACATAACCCTAAACAGAAGTAAAGTACCATTTTGTTTGCACCAGTTGCAAGTACAAGAAGTAAAGTAACTGGTTAATAGCTGTGGTATCAATTATCAGCATTTATTATTTTTCTTTCACAGCACACCTTGTTGTGTTTTGGTACATCATAACTAACATTAACATTAACATTCAACAAAAACTTCAAATTCCATATTCAGTGAGTGCCAATGCAACATGAAAAATACTCATTCGGCATAGGGATCCCATGTGAATTGTCCTTATGGTACCGGAATATACCTTGTGAAGCTCAATAGCATTAGATCCATTTAGCAGAATGAGACTGCCATTGCTGGACATAACACTGTCCAGGGCTAGTCTGTGAAGATATGTAGGTGGTCTCTTCCCTGTCCTACTTTGGTTAAAAATCTGTAGTGGAAGAAATAAAAAATGCAAGATTTTAATGATCTCTTTCTCTCTTAAATGTTTATTCATGGTGCTCAGCTTATTCACACGGACTTTTGCTCCCTTTTCTTTATCATACAGCTCATGGACACTCTGGCTACGTCTCATGATGTGT
>JAOVVF010000028.1:10510416-10523315 GCA_028565595.1 Duopalatinus emarginatus | reverse complement strand
GGCGCTACAAAGTATTAACGCAAGGGGGCCGAATAATATTGCACGCCCCACTTTTCAGTTTTTTATTTCTAAAAAAATTTAAAATATTCAATAAATTTCGTTCCACTTCACGATTGTCTCCCACTTGTTGTTGATTTTTCACAAAAAATTACAATTTCATATCTTTATGTTTGAAGCCTGAAATGTGGCAAAAGGTTGAAAAATTCAAGGGGGCCGAATACTTTTGCAAGGCACTGTACATTTAAAAATACTGTCTTTCACATAAGCCTCTCCTGTGACGGATGTGATATTAGTGCAGTCAATATGAAAATACTGACCTAGTTCTAACTAGGCTCTAAGGAAATTGTGTTATGTCACCTTGTTAGGGCAAGTTTTGTCTCTGATGGTTGTTAAACTGACTGCCAGAACCCTCTTAAGTTAATTAAATCCTATGGTCCCATAGAGAGAGCTGTCGCAGCACTTTCTGCTTTGCTTTCTTGCATGCTTTGTACGTCAGATGGTCTTACCTATTTTGGGAAGACAACCTGGTTTGGACCTTTTATTATGGTAATGATGTTGAGTGTGATAAGATAGGTCAGTCCTTCTGGGTCCATTTTCATTAAAAAAACAGTAGACAGGGAATCTGGTTTCATGGTGACGTGACTCGGCAAAATATTTGCAATAGAAGACAATATACAGGCTGAAAAATCCTGTTTAAGGGGAACTGACATTAAGTCTTGCATTCCTCTGTTGAATCTTATCTCAGGTGGACGATAAAAGCCAGGGCACTTCAGCGTATTGCACAATATCTTTCTCTGGGCAAATCGCTCTAAGAAAATAAAATAAAATTGAAAATAAATAAATAAATAAATAAAAATCAGCTCCCGCTTTAGGCCTTCCACTTTTTTTTGTTTTGTTTTTTGTTTTGTTTTTTCTGGCACAGGGAGAAAGGTAATTGAGCGATATGCAGAGGTGGTCGGAGGGGGTATGGGGGGGCCTCAAATGAAAATCTGCTTAGGGCCCCATAAAGGCTTGGGCCGGCCCTGCCTCAGGGGCTACCTTCAAGTGACACAAAAAAGTTTTTACAAAAATGAATAAATAATCAAGCAAGCAAGCAAGCTCCATCAAGAAGAACATGATGACCGTAGCACTGGAGAAGGACATAAAATAATAATAAACTGTTTACGTAATTCTTGCCTTGTGCATCTGCTATGGGGAGTCCCATAATGTGTCTAAAGCTTTTAGATGCCGAATTTTATGTTAAAGGGAGACAAATGATTAAAAGTATATATGTGGGAAATGATGGATATACATACATTGATGTAAACATTGTGTAAATTATTTAGTCATTATAAATGCCTAATGCTCTGATTTGGTACATGCTTTTATTCTAGATTATTTAAAAGATGTGCACTAGGGTACAGGGAACATCTGACATCAGCTCTATCTTGCTTCATGATGAACAAGGTTGAAAATTTTGGTCTTAGGCCATCTTGAAAGTGTTCATCCTTAAATATAAACACTGTCTCATGAGAGACCCAGGATGATAAATACTCACCAGCTGGAGTGAGATGAACTCTGGTATTTTTGGAGCTTGTGTCATATTAAGTCAACTTTGAATGCTCTGGCGTCGTGTTTTTTATTTGGCAGTAAATTACCCTTAAACCTCCGGCCATGACATGACTGATTTTTTTCAGAGGCACCTGAGTTAAGATTTATAATATTATTATTGCAAACAAATCATAAACCATACACCTACTGCTCGGTCTCAGTAAATTGGGTTGCAGATGCTTTTCTTGGGATCTTTTTTTATTAGTTTGCTGAATGACTGAATAATGTAATGAAAGCATGAACTCCATGATGGATGTCCTATCAGCTTTTCCACTCATTTTTTCATTGTATGATGCGTATCTGCGTCATCGTGATTTCGGTTGTCCGCAAAACCATTTTGTTTTTCACCAGTAATTTCGGATCCAATCGCCTTCCCACTCATCTGGCTTTATGGCGGTTGATCGCTGGACCTCAAAGGACCCATCATTTCCTGTTGAGTGCTTTAACTTACTGCATAATAAGGTGAAGTCAATGGCTCTCATGATTGGGCTGAGAATGTAGCTGTCTACACCCCAGGAGAAATGATCTGCACTGTTGGCGGGCAATATAATCACCCATGTCAGCACTGTGGAAAGTATCTTTAGAATGGCGGTGATTTTGTTTTGCTTTATTTAACAAAGTTATGGCTCCAGTCATGTTGATGCTTTTTTTTGTCCATCATTTTGATGAGTGATGTCCTACAGAGCATTGTGCTGACATTCTCATAGCTACACACCACCTATCTGTCAGGAGGGCAGTTTCACAAATTTCAAGCTGAGACTAAAGTATGCAAAGCAGGCTGGCATGAACACAGCCCCTTTCAAAAAATAAGTCTCAGAGATGAATTCATTGCAGCATGTGCTTGCCAAATTACAGACTCTCATCAACATGTTGTTTTCTCTCATAGAACTGATGCTTCCTGGATTTTTCTGCAACACTAAAACTACCACTAAAACCCCATACTACTCATCACAGCCTGATCAGATGAATGCATGAATATGTGAATTTACAGGCGTTCCACTTAAAGTTGCTGATGAATGTATATTTTTCAATCTGGTAAACTGCAGTTTACTGTAAATTGCAGTATCTTGTGTGCTTGTGGTTAAGGAACCGGACCCAAACTAAAGGCACTTGTAACTGGAAGGTCACTAGCTTGATCCCTCACAGGCAACAGTACATGACCCAAATGCCCTTTAACAAGGCAATTAACCCCAACTAGTCCCTGAGTGCCATGGAAATGGTTTCCCACTGCTCTGGGCAAGTCTGCTCACTTTACAAGTGTGTGTATGTGTATATGGATTTCACTGAATGGATGGGTTAAATGCAGAGGTCAAATTCCTCCGTGTGCAAGCACAGTGTGTCATTGGTTCATTTTTACTTCACTTCACACACACCGATTCACTCACACACCCACACCTATGCAATTTAGCATATCCAAATTGCCTATCATGTGTGGTTTTTGGAAGGTGAAAGGTAACCAAAGCACCTAGCGAGAACCCACACAAATACGAAGAGAAAACACCAAGCAACCCCAGATTCCTGGAGCTGTTTAGCACACGCTACCGGTGTCACTGTGCCCCTGTGAATTAGAGCCGATATGGAAATTTCGTTGGGCACCAGGCAGCAATAATCTGCCAAAGACAATTATAGACTAATGCTATAAGCCCTGTTCAACAAGCAGCAGTCACATTCAAAAAGAGTGTGAGTGTATTCGCAATTTATGATTTATGATTTTTTTCTCCAAGTTATCAGTCATCATCAGTTGACACTGCAGAATCCATAGTCCAACGGTAAATCAGAAAAGTTCCAAAGACAAATCACAAATCACAAGTTTCGGAAATTATATAATTCCCAGTAAATTTCCTGTTCAGGTTACAAAGCCATACACTCGTTGTCATTTCATTAAACTTACCTGACTCTGAGTTTATATTAGAAGGAAAATGTAAGCCTTTGTCAGACAGAATAAAATCTAGAATCAAAGTTTTCACCAGAGATTATTAGAATCACAGGATCTGGGATCTTGGCGGAGTGTGTGTCGCATATATTAATAACAGTAAAGGGGAAAAAAGCAAAAGTCTCCAAGCCAGTTTCGACTTTGTGAAATTTTTAATTTCATTTTTAAATAAATGAATGCAAATGAGTTCTACAAATGAGTTCTCTGGGGATTTACTCGTAAGGAAATTGCTGTCTTATTTCTATTAGGTTAGTAATCTGTTGTTGTAACTAAAGTCTAACAACTAATGAAAAGTAAATTTACAAGCTTTCACAAATTTTCAATTATCAAAGGAAATGAATATATGCATCACATTATTAGATCTGCTTTATTGATAATTAGCTTAGAGCCATTTGAGATTTATCTATACTTTAAATCTGTCTGCTGCAGAAAGATTGTAAAAGGGTATAATGTTAAGCTTGGACATTTAGCAGCACTGAACTGTCAGGCTCGGGTGAGGTCCGGAGATAATGCCCTTTTATAGCTCCCCAGTGTAATTTAGGAAACAATGAGGTTTTACCAAACAGCATGTGAGCAAACATGAAACGTGTAGTCAGGATGGCTGATTAAACAGTCAGTGTTCAAGCTATTCTTACAGGCAATAGTGTGTTAGTATGAGAGTGTAAGAGTGATGGGAGTGCATCCTGTTTTTACATGGATTTGCCGATGGGCTTTCAATTAGCAACCTGATCCCCCTGGGTTGAGTTTTGATGGTAAATGAGAGCCATGGGATACAATTCCTCGAACAACTCAAACAAACCACACACACACACACACACACACACACACACACACACACACACACATGCACACTCACTAAATCAGCCTCCTGCTCTGGACTCTCCTGGTTTAGCGTCTGCAATTGATGAGAGAATAATCTAATCATCTAATGGCATCCTGATCTGCTCCCTGCATGAGTAAAGTTTTGCAGCACTGCAGAAATTATGTAATACAAAAGCATGTCATAAAATAGCCCATACTGTGTTATTAATATGCAAAAATATGCAAGTCTTTAGGCACTTATTAGCACAACAATAATTCTTCTTCTTCTTCTTCTCCTTATTATTATTATTAATATTATACTGTACTACTACTACTACTACTACTAATAATAATAATAATAATAACAAACAATAATAATAATAATAATTATTATTATTATTATTATTATTATTATTATTATTATTATTTAACAAGAATTATTTAACTTCAAGAATGAGCAAACTGTCAACCATGTGGCAGGAAAGTAATGCATAAAATCGTGCAAAATAATGTTCACATTCAACATTATAAAATGATGTAACATTAAAGTAGCTGTGCAAATGTCTTTTTATCAAGGAGTGGATTTGTTTTACTGATCCTCTTATGTTGTTTTGTGGAGTGGAGTGACATGCTATTTAACTGGAGTCATGAAAATAAAATAATCACTATGGGTAATAAGTTAAAATGACAGACAGAGAGCTATGCATAGTCTAGAATGGAGTGTTAGATACTACACCAGTGGTACTTCTTGAAGCATCGGTGACACGGTCATAGTTATTTCTTGCATGAATTACATGAAAACCTCAGCAGAATGTTAAATAGTGGCTACACAAGAACAGGAAAATGAATGGATCACTGTTGGGTGTGTGAACAACAGATCACGACACACAACACAAGGCATTCAGACTGACCTTGTGGTTTATTCCCTGATTTAATTCATCTGCCCTCCAAAACAGGGTCTTGCACTAGGAACAACTCAGACTAGATGTATCGGTGGGATAAAATACAGCACCACTGTTGTTAAAACATGCTCGGTATGAGAAATGCATGGAGCAGTGAAGACATATCCCTGAGCCTTTTTATGTTGTATGTGCAGTGGAGATGCATGACTACCATGATGTTTGCCCTGGGGTGGTGGTGGTGGTGGAGGGGTTATGCTGACACTACCTGCACCAACACTGTGGAAAGAAAAACAAAGCCTAATCGTGTAACAGCTGGCTGTGTAATGTTGTGACTGAAAGAAAGGTGATAAAAGGACATATTATTTACTATGTAATGCAATCCCCAAGGGTAAATCACACACAAAAAAATAATAATTTTAATACTACGGTTATATACTTCGCCCATAATGCAGTATCGCTCAGACCTGTCAAGGGAGGGACTTCATAAGACCTGTGTCTGTGGCACCAGTATGTTACCGACACATCCTTTTGTAGATATTCCATATGATCACACCAGATGGTCTAGCCTTCACCCCTCACACACATCACCTTGGGTATCCATGACCCTGTTGCTGGTTCACCAGTTGTTCTTATTGGACTTTCAGTGGGTATTAACCACTGTATTTTAGGAACACTAATCTAGTTATCTAGACGTCACACTTTGGCCCTTGTCAAAGTCACTCAGATTCTTACGCCTGTCAATTTTTCTTGCTTTAAACACATCATTTGATAACTGACTATACACCTGCTGCCTAATATAGCACATCACTTGGACAGGTGCTATTTTAATGAAATAATCAATGTTGTTTACTACATCTGTCAGTGGTGTTATGGTATTAATGTTATGGCTGATTAGTGTACAAACACAGTAAAAGAAAAACAGAGTTTTATGAAAATCAGGTGCTAGACTTATTCATAGAAATAGTCATACCTGTTTTTATTTGCACCTGCCTGCAATACTTTAGTCAGTCCTATTATAAACCTGACCAAGCAGTTACGAAGGATCACTGCACATCTGTTTAGCTTAATTTCTGACAACTTGCTCACCCACTGCCTGAGATGAAAAGCACCATGTTCATGCAACTTGTTTTGTTCTGTGGGATCCCAGTCTTAATGCACACATATCAAATGCATGCCCTGGGAGCCTTTTCTGAACAGCTTTCTTGATAAAGACAGAGAGAATTACAAAGAAAGAGAAAGAGAGAGAGAGAGAGAGAGAGAGAGAGAGAGAGAGAGAGATGCAAATCCTCCTATATTTATATCTGTATATGTATAAGTTATACAATAGTTCATTTTGAGTAATGTGTTCATATCCAGTTACATCCTTAGCAATTATTTACAGTATATTAAGCATCCTGTTCAAGAACACAACAGTTACTTTGATTCCCATCTCAGATCCTTTTCTCTCTGATCCTTTACTATTGACTATGGACAAAGGTAGGGTTATCGCATTAAAATCAGAACATAGGGGGGTGCTGTATAACTGCTTACATGCGTTATCAATGCACAACACAGACTTGGCTAATCTCATAACTGGGATTTCCAAGAATAGCTAAAAAAAAACACTCATGAATTTCTGTGAGAAGGCAGCATGAGAGAAACTCCCATGACTGTTCTATAAAGGTTACGTAGCTTTCCTGTAGTTAACTTGGCAAACCTAATGCATGGTTACAGGAATGGAAAAAATAACACATATTGATTGGAAAAATCTGCAGCCTGGCATCAATGAATCGGACATTTACTATAATTAAGAACCAGTGTGGAGGGGGGGGGGTGATCTGGTCTGGGGGTGTTATGTCTTATAATCATACACTCCAGTTCAATCCACAGCAGAGAACATAGTGGGCATGTGCCCCATCCCATCAGAGACAGAAACCAGACCAGTCTACCAGAGGGAGCTGTATGTGGTTAAAGGCCAAGATAATCTCTACTTGGAGCTCTGTAGTCTGACCCTTGCTCCTTTAAGTGGACCCCAATCCAACACATGCTGAGCAAGTGCAAAGTATGACACAAGTATGTCATCAGCAGTTAGTCTGAAAGTATTTTTCCTACACTTTGCACACTTTGCAATATAAGTGACATCATACACATTTATTGCACAATGTGAGTGCTGAAATGGGAAATTGCTTCTGTGTGGGTTGTCAGGTGATTGACAGGTGAAGGCCTAGTAAGTGGTTAGTGCAGGGCTGTGTGTTACATTTTGTCTCATTAATGTCCAGGTGTCTCTGCTGGGGTTTGATAGAAGAGCAGGTGGAGGCTCATCCAATTGTTAAACTATTGAGATTAGTCTAAGTAAGTAAGGTAACGTACTGATAACCAATATATGGGAAAATAACCAATGATGGGATGCTGTTACAAACACAGGACTATTATTCCACTATAATAGCACATCCTAAAGTGTGTGATTTCTCTTAAAACAATGATTTAAAGTCATTTACCTGTGATTTTTTTATATTACATAATTGATATCATAATGTCTAATCTCCAGCCCACCTTTCTCTCAATTAGTTATTCTATCCATATATGCACAACCTTTCTATTAACAGTTACTTAGAAAGTATAAAGGTTTTACATCCAGTAAGCCAATACCCTTTAATTTTAACTTTGTGTGCCAATTTAAAGTAGTCTGATGTGGATCACTTGGTTCAATGCATATTATATGTAAAATATGCCTTTAGAAGACTGACCACATCCTTTTGATAATCTGAAGAAAGAAAATGAGTCTTTTAGAATAAAACATAAATAGTAGGTGATGAAATGCAAGATAGTGAAAGTGTTCACACCTGAGCATTAGCATAAGCATGAGTCATTCAAGCAATTCTTATAATAAAAAAGAAACAAATACAAGCTGTGTTTGTTTAAAACATTAGAGAAGGACTTATTCTTTCTACTTGTCTACAAAAGTACTGCATTATATAAAAGGAAAATGGAAAGTCATTGAGAGAAAAACACAGATATGTCATCTGGTATGGGAAAAGCAGACTCTGTCACTCTCAAGAGCATGTCAAAAATGAAAATCTGTTCTTAGACTCTGCAAGGAATTTAAAGGAAAAAACCTTTTCCATGCCGCGGTGCTGGCATTGTGCCATGGGCAACATTAGTGTGGCTATAAATTCAATGCACTGACAATCTGTTTAATCTGTGGATGAAAATTTACAAGTTCTAACTTACAAAAGGAGCCTGTGGGTACCGATATGTGTCAGTGTACTGTATCTTATAAAATCAATCACAAAGCTGGAGTTATTGTATATTTCGTAAAAGAAAAAAAAAGGGTTTATTCTATGTTTTGATATAGTCTCATCTGAACTGAGTATGTGAGGAATCAACATTGTTCACATGGATGAGTGCTAACGTCAATTTACCATTACTTGATTACTTTGCCAAGCAACTAAAAGAGACATTACTGTGTGTGTGTGGTTAAATGTGACCCAGAGGGACAGTTTCAGTACAAACAGAAAGAATAGTGGTGCAAATACAATCAATGTCAGGATGAGCTGAGCACTGGCAATTCTCCATCTTTTCACAAAGAAGAATGGCTAAAAGAAACCAAAAGCCTCTTTTCCTCCAATGTTTTTATGGTGAACGCACTTGGTATTTAAAACACCAGAGGACAAAGGTTTGGTTAAAATTTCCTGACATAAAGCTTTCAGGATTAAACCTCACCAAAATTCTGATGTAACTAACTGCAATAGCAATCATTTTGCATGATGTAATTTCATAATGCTAATAAATGGCTGTTTGGTTTCACTGAAAGCATTAGAAAAGCAACACCAACAGCCTATCCTGCTGCTCTGAAACTCCACTGATGCCAGCGTGATGACTCAACCACAAGACGATGCTATCTGATAGAGTACCTGCTTGCTTGTAGAAGACAGGGATGTGCATTTGGGCCATTATGACAGCTCAGTGAGTTGTGAGCAGCATACGATATGGATTGAGAAAACTAGTTTGATCCTGGACTTTGACATGCACATGGTCAGCAACAAATACATGGATTGATGTTACAGCATTTGGCAGACTTTCTTATCCAGAGCAACTTACAAGGTTACTGATATTACAGGCAGGCCTATGTAGTGTTAGGAGTCTTGCCCAAGGACCCTTACTGGTGTAGCACAAACTGTCTGTCTAGACTGGGAATTGAACCTGGGTCTCTCACATAGGAGCCAATAATGTTATCACTGTACCACACCAACCACTATATTACTGATGTCACATGCACTATTGAGATGTCACATTGCACTGACCTCTAAACAATCCAGTTCTAGGACAGAGTTTCATTTATCTTTCCTGCAAGAGGTGTAATCAGCTGTAAATGGGAAAAATTGGAGACCATTTTTTCAAGCACTTTCGTACCATTGAAATGAAGATTTTTCCTTTCCAGTAACACTAGAACTGCAGTGGACATAACATTAATGCCATCTTAGTTTTCACTGTAAGATGTTAAAAGAGAAACAAAGTTAGGAAACAGAGAGAAGAGCTCATCTACACTCTCAAAACTTGGAAAGCCCATGTTATAAATATATGGCAAATTTGCCAGTGTTAAATTAACAGTTAGTGTTAAATTTTAATTCTCCCAGTGTTAATTTAACACTGACAGCTGCTGTGTATCATGTATTAACAACAGCTAATACAACATCAGCTCAGCTAAAGCCTCAGAAACACTAGGATTGCTTGCTAAGCTGGTCATTTGTCTGAAACTCCTGTTTCTCTGGAAAGGTTGTGCACTTACTCAACTTTCTGCATTTACTATGCATTAGACTAAGTAAAGCACAAGTGTTCACCTGTACAACTGAAACAGACTTAACTGAAATTATGAATTTACAGACTAATAGCTCGTAATATTAAAAATGTGATATCTATATCACATAATGTAAACATTTGTGAAATATGAAATCTGGTGCCACAGTTGCCTTCAGAAGTCACATAGTTAGTTGGGGCAGCTGTAGGCTTGTGGTTAAGGAACCAGTTTTGGGACCAGAGTGTCCAGGGTTTGAGCCCTGCAACCGACATGACTTGGCCCTTGAGCAAGGCACCTAACCCCAATTGCTCCACAGGTGCTGGGGATGGAGGCTGCCCACCACTCCGGGCATGTGTGCTTACTGCCCCTAGTGTTCACCAGTGTGTATGTGTGTGTTTCACTGTATGGATGGGTTAAATGTGGAGGCCAGAGTAGTGGAAGAAGAATGACTTAGTCACACTCACTCAACACACTGTTTCTGGAAGGAAAACATACCTAAACAAATAATATCATGAAGATCGATGAGCACTATTACACTATTGTATAGCGCTTTTAACAATGGACACTGTCCCGAAGCAGCTTCACAGAAATAACAGAACGTGTTATTTACTTTTACATTACATTAACAGTTACATTTATAGAAATTTTATCCTTGATGAGCAAGCCAGCGGCAACAAATAATATAGCGCAACTGAATCTATGGGTGGTTTGGTTGTGCAGTGGAGGACGTTGGTGCCTCACAACAAGAAATGACTGGGTTTGATTCCCTGTCTTTGTGGCTAGGCTTCCTTACGTGTGGAGTTTGCATGTTTTGCCTATGACTGTGTGGGTTTCCACTGGTCTCTCCGGTTACCTCCCACAGTCAGGTGAACTGGCGTTAATAATATTTCCCCTTGGTGTCAATGTGTCTGCCCTGTGATGGACTTGGAGACCTGTACAGAGAGTTTCTCTGCTTTCTACCTAATGAGTACGGGGATAGACTCCAATAGTAGGATAATCAGCTGAGATAACGAGTGAGCAGCTGCAAATAGAAGATCCCTTAAAGAGGGCAGAGAAGCAACCAGATGGGAATATTTCGGTAAATACAAGCAGTATTATAATGAGATAATAATATCAGATCATGTTTTTAGTATTTCATATGGATTGATGTTTAGACTAGGATTCAGTCTGGAATTTCCTATAGCCTATAAAACACCAGGGAACAAGTTTTCCAACTCCGGTTACATAATCCTGTACATTTGTATAACTTTAAAATGACATTCATCAGCTGAATCAGATGCAATGGAACTACACTACTACGTCCAGAGACATGAGGTCCACAAGGACAGGTCTGGGAATCTTGTCTTGGGTCTCCATGAGTTTTCCAGTCTCAGAGTTTTCCAGTCTGAGAGTTTTCCAGAAGATGGCGCTGTCAACTCTGAACGAGATGCGGAGTTTTTAGGACGAGCACAAACCTCTACCTCACTTATACACCAAGGTGACAGCGGCGGAGTCCTAAATGTCTCGCTGTCGGACAAATTTAGTGCACTTGACGCTTTTTTTCCTTCTAGCTTATATAGGGCACTGAGCTGGGGAGAAGGGAATCCATTAGGGATGCTGATGTACAGAGAAGTGACAGCGGGCTGATCCTGAATGTCACGATACAGAACACGGTGTGTGCACTGTGTAGGGCGGATATAAAGCACTGCCTTAGCACTAGGAAGAGCACTTATTAAGGGAGTAGGCGACCGTTTGGGCTGCAGCCAGCGTCTTTTTACCGCACCGTGAGGACGCTAAAGGGAGAAGAGCTTGCACTTTTATTCCTTTTCACATTTTTTCTAGTTGTTTTTATGAATCGTGGGTATTTTTTTTAGTGGTACTGGACCTTCATGAAAAAAAAAAAACTTCTTCAAAAGCTGAAGGAAATATATTATAGCCTGTATATATAAATACCACTGTATGTCTTTTTGATCGACTCTTACAGGAAGAGTTGAAGTCCAATACATTTTGGTGCCCTGTGTGTGTGTGTGTGTGTGTGTGTGTGTGTGTGTGTGTGTGTCAACCTCCAAAGCCATCACATGAAAGATGGGGGAAATGAAGGAAGGCGTTTTAGCCCGTAATGTCCAGCAGCTCGTCTTCACACCACTAGGGTTAGAGAGAAGATGCTGGATGCTGTGTTAGACCCGGTGGGCTTGTGTGTAGCTTCTCCACTCGGGGTCGTCACCCACCCGTTTCATGCATTCACTCAGAACTCGAGAGACAGACAGGACATTACGATAGGAGGTCCTTAGTGGACTCGTAAAGCTCCGGATTTGGAGGAAATGTGTGGCGCTGGACTCGCCACCAGCACGCTTCTTTACAATGATGGGACCGCGCACTCAGCCACAGCCAGGTAAGACAAGACCTTATAGCCTCCAACTCCATACTCCAACATCATTCAGATCACAGCTGGAGACTGTATATAACCTGTCCTTATTCATTCAGCGTCTGCTTATATTATTGTAAATATTTATCTGAACAGAGCTAGAGTTTGGGACATGGTACACCTGAGCAGTTCAGGGATAATAGACTTGATCCAGGACCCATCAGTGATTGCTTTTGGTTTTAAACTCAAGACCTTTCAATCACTAAGCCTTAACTATTAACGTCCAGTATTTACAAACACTGTGATGTTGCGCTGTGGTGTTAGATTAAAGCCCATCAGTGCACCACTGGCATGATGAAACAGTACAGTACCATTTATCGTGTCTAGGTGATGAAACACTGTAGCGTTTCAGAAACACTCGTGTCGAGTGTGTGATGAATGACGGTGGGACGAGGTGATGTGTCTCTTGATAAGTTGTTCCACACCTGACACTTTAAAACCATAATCAACTCAAGGAACTGATTTTTTATTTTTTTTTATTTTTGGTGGTTT
>JAOVVF010000028.1:10495061-10510316 GCA_028565595.1 Duopalatinus emarginatus | reverse complement strand
TTTCGACAGAGCTCATGTTTTTAGACTAGGTGAAGTTGTTTCTGTATAGTTTCTAAATTTTATTACTGTACAATTATGACTGCATTGGCTTCATCCATGTCAAACCAAAGAAATTTCCTTGTCACTGGTATGACATCCTATGAACGTTTTGCATGGACCTTTTACCAAGAAACAGGAATGTAGAAAGTGTTCAAAGCAATATAAAACTGCATAATGGACATCAAGGACAAGTGATGCACCGTTAAACCTTGAAAGCTGATTTCATGCACACCCACCTACCTAGATACAAAGTACTAAAGTGACACTAAAATACATAGTGCATAATAAATAAAGGATTGCCACCTTTATTTCTGAGAGTATTGTTTTTGTGAGCTGAGTTTTAGTTTTTAGTTTTAGTTTGTAATGCAATTGTTTTTCTTCCCTCCACAAAAAACAAACAAAAAAAACAAAAACGATTTGAGTCGGCACGATTAATGGATTTCGCAGAGATGTGATCTAAACTCAGTTAAGGTGTCATGACTTATTTCAGGGGGTGGAGCACTTGGTCAACTGGTTTCCCCAGTCACCTATGAATATGATATAAAAGTGATAAACAGCCTATTATAAATATATTATGCAAATGTGCCTGGATGTGCTGAGTGCACTGTGATTGTGACTATGACTATGCCTGTGAAGACACATTGTGGACTATATCTGATATCATTCTGCATTTTCAATTATCACATATTTCCCCCTTCTGGCATCTCTCCCTCTCACTTATTAAGACACACTGCAGAGGGATTACGACTTCAAAATTAAAAATGTAACAACCTCTGTGGCATTTCTCAAAGCTATCCGAGCTACTTTTTTAAAATGAACACAATATATCTGAGCACTGACACTCAAGCCTTTGCCAAAGCGTAAACACAATCCACACAGCTCCCTCAACAACACAACACTCTTTTGTTTACACCTCTGCCATTAAAGTCACTCTGCGCCCATGCCTCACCTCCGCACGCTACACACACACACACACACACACACACACACACACACACACACACACTACACACACACACACACCTGAGGCCACTAAAAGGAGAACATGCAGAGAACATTCCAGATATTACAGAGGAGCCACAGTGCTGCAGTGTACCCTTTTGCCACAAGGACAACATAATAACAATGAGAATTAGTCTTCAGATGTCCTGTTTGGCCTTAAGGTGTAATTCCGCACTATTCCCTGTAAACGGTCTATTAAATCTGCTTTCTGAAATAACGTGTAATTATGTAAAAGGCAGGCTGTCTGTAAAAAGTGCATCTGAAGGTGCTGCTTAGGAGATATACCAGGATGCAGCATGGATGTAATTGCTGGTGATTCATCGGTTTCCCATTTGAATAGGCAGAAATAGAAATTACCACACATCACACGGTATACCTTCAATGAAAATTGGTTTCGCACTTTGACTGAACGTAGGACAAAAGGTCTTAAAGGGATCTGCTCGAAGTTTTACATCATAATGTCAGTTATTCATTCATAAAACAATCTCTGAATGGACTTCTTTTTATGGAAATATCTAACAATTCTTCTTATCTCCAGAGGCGAGTATGACTCCACCACAGCGCCCATCCAACCCTGGTGACAGGTACGCACTGACACTTTTAATGCTTAGCATCTGTGTTCAGGTATTAGTATAATATGTGTGTACATGTAGATGCATGAGTATCCGGTATTAATCAGTAAACACTGGTATACATTAAAGCATTTCTTATGCACACTCCATAATTCAGCATGTATCCTAACCAGCAATGCACATGTCAGTGTTCCTTACATTCAGTATAACAGAAGAGAGCAGGACGTGAACATATTTACAAATTCTGCACCTCATATGTCACTGTCAGACGCTGCCAGTTCCAGCTGTGCAGCATTTGCCAGTTGTTCCTGCAGACAAATGCTTCACTACTGTATCTGTAGTGCTTCTAGAATGATATCTGCACGACATTTGTATTGTTTGTCAACATGTGTTGAATGGTTTTTGTGTCAGGTCGTCTGCTGACACGGTTAAGAAGAGCAATGTTGGTAACACTGGACTGATTCTGGACAGCTCGGCGTTGAAGATGGCTGACGTGGACTCGGAGGTTCCTCCTCTACCGCCACGGTACCGCTTCAGGGACCTGCTTCTGGGGGATCAGTCGTTTCAGAATGACGATAGGTAAAAGTGTTTCTTTACTTCTTGTTCTGTGTTTATGGAGCGTTTATGTGGCCTGGGTAAACATAGGCATTCGTAACATGTTTTCTGAAGTTTGAAAGTCTGCGATGAAATGAATATTGTAGGGAATCATGCAACAAGCTGTCACCTGTGTGCCTTTGAAACACAATTTTCAAGAGAATTAATGTTTTCTCAATATTACTTGATGGCAGCGTATACTCTGCCTTCATAATAATTTAACATAACATTGCAAAGCAGTGCCGCTGGATGATGAAAGCCTCAATATGAATTTTTCATTAGCTGAAAAATATTTGTAATTATCCAGATTTTTAAACAATTAGCTTGTTTTGCTGACTTTAGTGTATCTATTCCATTTCTGTCATATTGGCTTCATATATCTTTATAAGAGAAATGCAGTAAATACCCTCCCATAAAGGCTAAGACTGCAGCTACTGTCCATTCTACACAGTATAATATATAATAGACAAGCTCTACTGCAGTCCTTATAAATGTCCTGCCAAGGTCTAAGTGCTATTGCAGTTCGTAACACATTGAGCAATAGTTTACCCAGTTGATCTTAGTATAAAGAATTCCACAGTGACAAAAACCATTTCATCTTGCAAGTATCAAGCCCAGTCCTTCACACACATTCAGTAAACGTCTTGTGCAGATGAAGCGGATCACATGCTCGATGTTCTGATTGTGTAGAGAAATGTGTGCTAGGGGAGCTGTCCTCAGCTCCAGTGCTGAACCAAGAGTGTTGTGAGGGAGAGAAAATGCACAAGGCGTCAAGGCTGAATAGATCAGGGTTTATATATCACTGCAGTACCTTCTAAATGACTCAATCTTTTATGACAGATTCAAGCATATCTGCCGGTCCAGATCTTCTTTTTTTGTCTATTTATTTTTCAATGACAAGAAGCTGTTGCCTATAATTACATGCTTTGAATTTCAAATGAATGTTATGTCTTCCTTACATTTCTTACTGCGATGTGACATCTTGTGCACACTTCAGCTTGGAAAGAAAATATGTACTTGATGATATTGGTTTCTGTTGTTACCGCTTGATACTTAGTTACAGCGCTGTATGGTAAATGGTGGTATTCAACACTCCTCCTAGGGCTAATACAATTAATAGATGTAAGAGTGCACACGTTGCCATTTTGTGCAGAAGGTCAAAGAGTTAGTTATCAGGCATAGCAAAGCAAAATCACAGTATAAGAGCAAGTACATACAGGACGACACTATTCTACTGTGCAGTGAAGCATGCAAAAATTATCTATATGGAAAAGTCACCAGAATGAAATCTTACCTCTGACTTCATTACAGACATTCATATAAAGTACGCAAAACAGCATAGATAAACTAGAGGCACATGTTGGTGGATCTGTTATCCTGGGTTTGTGTGGCAGCCACTGGCACAGGAAATGTTTCACAGGTAGACAAAATAATGCATTCCAGGAAATATCATCACTTCTATAAACAAATCTTAGAAAGTCAGCCAAAAAAAACCCTGACAATTCACTTCTATATAAGGACAATGATCCAAAACATACCCCAAAATCCACCATGAACTACTTTAGGAAATGCAAGCTGAAGGATTTGGGTCGTTACGATCCCTACACACTGACTTAAGCATGCATGTGCATCTCTATTGTTGGTGTGTGTGGAGTACTTCTTTGTTGCCCTCTGGTCATGCACCCTACAGTGTAGATATTGAGCAGGCTGGACAGTGCCAATCTGGTTTTCATCAAATTTTACTACACTCTGCGGGGCTTTGCACCTCCTGTACCAGGTGATAATGCTCCCACTGAGAATGCTGTCTTATTGGTATTGTAGAAAGACGTCTGGTTTGCTGAGGAGATGGTAAAGAATCTGATTCACCTTTCTTATCATAGTAGAGGTGTTTTTCTGTTTTGTGCTCTGCACATATTCCGATTCAAGCATGTAATTGTTGTTATGGCGAACGTTTCTGTGAGGTTAATTTAATTCTTGGAGAAAGCATCTATACTTAATTAAGTATATACTTTGCAGACACTTTTGATCCACAACAGTTAAAAGCAAATTGTCCTGTAAAACTTCATAACTTCCTGCACTTGATCCCTTACTTATTACTCTGAAGTAGAGGAGAACAGGGTTAGCTAAAACATCTAAATACGTCATAGGCTGAAATTGAGGCACATTAATCACAGTGCAGCTCGCCTTTTAATTAGCTAGATATAAGCCATCCATATCATACAATCAGAGCTTTAAAAGGCAGAATTATATCAGGCAAATCCAACAAGCCTGAGGTAGTGTAACACACATGGCCTACGAGGTATGTTTAACATACTGGAATAGAAGAATAACTTTTGTTTTTCCCCCAGCTGGTGTTGTGTCTCCCTACTCTACAGAGATCAATGCCATGTAATTGTAGGTGGTTTAAGGTTAATGAATGTAACTACACTTCTAAACGCCAGTCAGAGAGATCTCTAGAAACTGCTCAACTAAAATATAGTAATAGTTTTTCTTTTAGAATTAAACAAAGTTAAATGCAGATCCTTGAATAGCAAGTTATCAAACGTGCCTACACTGTAAAAAACTCTCTGTAAAAGATAAATATCTGTAATATAGTTAACATATAAAAGAATAAAAGTAAATCTTTGCGATCACTCAACGTCATTTTAGTCGTGTTATGTCGATCATACCAGGGATCTTCTTTTCACCAGGCTCCTCAACCACACGTCTCTGGCTTAATTGCTACATGTTGTTACAAAAAAAAGTACAATTCATCTAAGCACACAAACAAAAGCAGTACTCTTACATTGTGTAAATGTTGCCACTTTTCTCAATAATTTTCTAAATAATACTGTTTACTACTTTTATTGTTCGTTTTGATTAGAGTGTTGCCAAAAACTGTTAAAAACAAATATTTACTGTATTTTAGTCTTGCAGTTTTTTTTTTTACTAAATCACATGACACATTTTAATAATCAGTTTATTCTTGTACTTTTAATTATTTATAACACTAAACACTAGATTGTGGAAAAACTGTAACAAGAATGTTTTTCAACAGTGTAAGTTTGCTCAGGTAAAATAGTTTTTTTAACATTTTTCACTGTTGAACATAAAGAAAAGAGAAGTTGGTATGGACTTATTGTTTATAACCAGTAAAAGCAGGAATTATTTTGTCTTGTATGCATTTTACAACATTAAAAATGACTAGAAACAGACAAAAAGTTTAATATGTCTGTCATATAAACAGAATTAAATACTTGCTGTAACTTTCCTATAAAGCATGTTGTGTCATGTTTATTTATTCTCTGCATATAACAATATAAAATCCTTACCTTTATGAGAGGACCTTGTTCAGTTACAACATTTGAACGCTGTACACACAGATTACTTTTTTTAAATGTTTTAATTTTAGTTCATTTTTAATGATTAGTTAAAACAGTAAAGAGCAGATTTAATATGATAAATGGAGTAGTGATTAGTTTCCACCTTAATCGCAACACTCTTAGCGTTGTTAACTCACTACATGCGGGTGATTTAGTTATTAAACACACACACACACACACACACACACACACACAAACACACAAACACACACACACACACACACACACACCCACACAATGAAGATGTGTTGTTCTCAGTTGTATGTTAAATCAAACCTTCCATTATTACCTCTCTGTTTTAAGGTGGATAAATAATGTACACTGTCTTAAAATAGGTAGCGAGAGAAAGAGGTTTGGTTTCCTCTCTAGAGACGTGAACCAGTTTAAAGCTCGGTGTTAAAGCAAAGAGACATTCCAGAAAAAAGAAAAACCAAACCAAATAACAAATAAAATGTATTAAAAACTATGCAGTGTATATATGTCTTAGGGTTTGTACATAATTACATGAAACCATGTGCGTGAGTGTGTGTGTGTGTGTGTGTGTGCTCGTTTATGTGAAGTATCAGGACACATCCCATTTACAATGTATGTAAAGTTTACACACTTGGTAAAATGTTAGGACAAAAGGTACTCAGATTAAAGTTAGAGTTAGGGTTTGGCAAAGTATTAATTAGCTACGTCTGTGGAAAGTCCTGACATAGATAGTGAAACCAAAATGTGTGTGTGCGTGTGTGTGTGTGTGTGTGTGTGTGTGTGTGTGTGTGTGCCTTCTTGTGCTGGTATGAGTGTGTGCATCTTTTGTGTTGTGTATGTATACTATAGCCAGAGGGTTATACCAAACAGAGAGTTTGGTATAAATAAGTTTCTTTGTTAGGGATTTTCTAAACCTGGAGGTCAGAAAAGGTAATATGGGCAAACAGAGCGTAGGCGAATCTCCACACAAAAGCAGACAAACATAAACAAGATCACAACTGGAAAAGAGTAGGAGTCAGAAACACAGTCAGAGGGTGAGAGTGCATTACGATCAGGAACACAGGAAAACACTGAGTCTGTGTATACAGGCTGTGATTAGGGCAGTGGGGTATTAACTTATATTTATTATGATATTTTATATATAGTAGACCTGTAACTTCTGATATATTATAAATACAGAGGAATACCTAATGTGGTATATAATCAAATCAAATTTTAAAAATGGCTTTATTTTTTTTTTAATCAAACTTATTGACCCGTGCTGGGCTGTGATTCATCAGATCACTTACTTAAACAATCATCTAGAAAACACCTGCTAGGTTTTAACTAAGGAACAGCATTCATTATAATCACATTGACCAAGTTGTCTTCTGTTATCATTTGATATCTTATCTATATGGGGTATCTAAGTCAGACACTAGAGACGTTTTCCAAAAATGTTCTCCTCATAGAAAACACCATAATAACTGTTTTGTATGCTTATTTTAGTGTCATGCTAACCAATCAGAAGTCAACATCTAAGGACAAAACTGGTCTGGGGACAAAACTGGCCTAAGGACATAACTGTTCTAGGGACAAAATGGGTAATTGTTCTAAGGACAAAAGCCTTAACAGTACTATTAGTCTATATTGAGACTGATTACACTGTGATGACTTACAGTTTTTCAAAACAGCTTTATGAGCCTGTAAGCCTCTATCTGTCCACAGGTAGAGACCAGCCTGCGTTCATTTTTTGTATCACTTCAAATCTTCCATGCCATGATTTAATGAAACAGCTGAAGGGTTAGTGTTATGAATGTCTCAGGAGACAGAGATGGATGCAAATGCAGAACGTTTATTGAAACGCAGGGAAGACAAATCCTTTGGAGCAGAGGGATATTAAGCAGAGGGATAATCACGACAGGCAGGGTTCAGGAAAACAGCAAACAGACTGTTTAAGAGCAAGGCTCGAAATCAGAGATACAAACCGACAATAACAAGCACAAGATATATGACTTGGCTGGTGCAGACACTTGAGATGAACTAAGGCTTACTTCACAGTGGTTATTGTGAATGTACTCAGTCTCAGATGTACTATGTCTGCTATAGACATTGTTGGACCTGTTTTTTTTATTTGGGGGGGGGGGGGCTTATAGTATGACACAGCTTATTTTACTGGCTTTTGATGTAGTACGTCATCAGGACGTCATCGTTCACATACTGGTAATGAACACTATGTATTCAGACACACTACCTGTTCTTGTGTACTACTTTTGTGTACTGTTCAGAATGGAAGTACATGATTTCGGACACAGCCAATGTGCATGTTAATGTGGTGTGCTGGGAGTTGACTGTGCTGTGTTACTGACTGTAGTGTGATCATGACAGTTAGTATGTGAAACTAGCTACAAAATAAAAGTGTGTTTGAAAAATCCCAACAAGACTAGAAAGAGCTGATCATTTTTGACTTTCGACCTATGAGGACATATGGCTTGTCCCAATGTGAAAAGTGTTTTTGTTTGTCCGTTTGTTTGTTTGTTTGTTTTTTTTAAGAAAATTATTTTTGAAGATAACTAGAGAATGCGGTTCCTAAAGAAACTGCGAGAGTGTTGCGCTCTGTGCCAATCAGACGTCGCCCTTCGGTGACGTCACAGCTAGAGCACATCTGTTTAGACGTGACGTTGCCCTTTTGTGACATCACACTTATAGCATGGTTACCATGGTGACAGCCAAACAGTGGTTTTGTTGATGGCCGTTACCATGGTAACGGAACGGATGAAAATTTCCTAAATCTGTATGCAAGCACACTTCACCTAAACATTCCGCCCGTTCTAGTCTTTGTCCCGTGTCAATGTCTCGAAAACTGTAGGAGGTAAGACTGACCGAAAAATCAGGATGGTGAAAAAATAAAAATAATATTAGGAAGAACAATATAGTGTCGCTTTGCAACGCTATAATAAAATAACCAAATAGTTCATTAACAGGATAAAATTCAAGCATAGCGTTAATTAGATACTTTAATAATTGTCAGTGGAAATTTCTCACAAGAACAGCAAGGCAAAAGTGTTTGTATGCCTGTGTGTTTGTGTGTGTGTGTGTGTGTGTGTGTGTGTGTGTGTGTGAAGTGGCACAAAGAACTCTTTTATTCAATAAAACATTTATCTTTATTGACAGCCACTAAAATGTACTGATACCATAAGACATTGATTATATCAAGACAGGAAATTAAGCATTTTTTTCCACATTGTACCCTAGAGAGAGAGAGATCGTGTGTGGATATGGGCACTTTGTATATATGTCTACATATGGGCTGTGACATCCAGTAAAATGGTAGCTATGGAGAATGCTAATTTTCTGCTGAGTGTCATCTCTGTGTTCACAGCCAGGCCTCCAAGAAATATCATTTAGACAGATAATATAAAGGATTCTCAATTAGAAACTGTTGCCGCCAGTGTTTAATACAATAATGTGTGGCATGCTGAACGTGTGTGCTTTGAACCATCTACCAAGTGTTACAAAAGCTGTAGATGGACACAGATTTTACTTTTGGTGCCAGTAGATGGTCCCTGTGCCGGATCATTGTACTTAGGGAAATGAATTGAATTTGTAGTGAGTTGAATTAAACGTCCTAGACGTTGGAAATCGATGCTTATTATAGCAGTGGTAGTGCGCTTGTCCTTTTTCTTCTCAGAATTTGAGAGCCATTCCTCTTGTTACCTGAGTCATTTTTTAGTACAGTGTTTGGCTGCTCTAACCACCTCTGCTTGGTCACCGCGTGTGGGCGTTCAGAGAGGGAATCTCTACATGCTTTATTATGCCAAAGGGTACATATGTGTGTGTGTGTGTGTGTGTGTGTGTGTGTGTGTGTGTGTGTGTGTGGGAGCTGTCTGACTTTAAGGGGTTAGCAATGGGTGTGTGTGTGTGTGTGTGTGTGTGTGTGTGTGTGTGTGTGTGTTTGTTGCTTGCAGGTGTCGTTTATGCTCTGTGATTATCTCCAGGGATGTGTTCCAAATTCGAGTAGTTTGAGGTCTTTCCTTCTTTTTCTCACGTTTGTTTGTGTGTGTGTGTGTGTGTGTGCATGTGCATATCTTGTGTGTGTGTGTCTGCATTTAAATGTGTGGGAGCTGGAGAGCCACATAGCTGACAAGTGGAAGGGAAAAATCACTCATGGCAGAACGACTCCAGCACACCAGCAGTTTTCCTGTGCTTCGTATTACAGTCAGTCACATCAATCTTCCCGTTCAGTGTTTTTTTATACCCTATTCACCGAGCTCAGACGTCATTTTAGTGGAGAGAATGCAGCACTGCGCTGTTCGGTAGAGTCAGGATCGAGGTGCCGCTATGACATAAGTGGCACAAATGTCTGTAGTGTAGGCCAGGTACCTGATTATACACTGTGTAATGCTATCTAATAGTGCTTTTGTTCTCATTTTGTGTTTCTTAGCATTCAAAGCATTGTGACTAATCCTGCCTAGAAGCGAATGCTTTGTTATGATGAAACTACAGTCTCTCTAAATGTAACCGTACAGTACTATAAAGTTTCTTGTGCATTTTTTCTTCCGAATGTTATGAATCAGCCCTCAGGTTTTAGGATCGTCGATGCATGATTTTCCCACAAGGCAGTCATCTTCCATTTTAATCACTTCATCAAAATCCCCACACAGTTTTGATGAGCCAGGACGTACCCGCTGTGAGGCCAACATTTTCTCGCTGCACATGGTGTGAACATGAAATTGGTCCACAAAACTGAGTTCCACAGTCAACCTACATTTTATCCAGGCTTCAGTTTTGTGTTGGTCTAGATACATGTTTGAGCTTATCTTACTGGCATAATACTTGATGGTAATGCCGTAACCTCTTGGCAGAGGACAGAGGATTTTAGCTCAGAATTTATGATGCTGTCGATCTTAAAAAACATCACCAGTCAAAACATAGACACAAAGTGTCAGTAATCCACATCTATATTTTTACATTAGATCTACAAATCTTTTACTTATTGTATAAAATTAGAAAACTTATGCTGGTAACAGAGTTAACTTATTTGGGTAATTACAAGAAAAATTACACCGTACGATAATTAAGCCAGAGGCAGGTCATTTTAATGGAGAGTCTTTAATAGAGGCGAAAGATGTCATTTTTTTTATTTTGCTTTATTTTTTATTTTTGTACTTTTTTACTTTAAATAAATAAAATTAATTAATTAATAATAATAATAAAAGTTGAAAAAAAACAAATAATGTAACTTTTTCGCTTGTTTTACTTTGTTTACATAGGATTTTTTTTTTTATTAACTAAAATTACCTAGAAGTAAATTTTAGACCGTGCTATGGGGAAAGTAAGTACACATAAAACTGCTCTGTATAACAGATTACACACTCCACTCATCTTTGAGATGACAAAGATAGGCACAGTTGGTTTGATTTATGTTCACATAACCTAGGATACTTAAGAGCATGAGATGAGTTTTGTATAGACTAGGAGTGATATCCTTCTACTGCAGTGACACACAGTATGTGTGATTTAATCAGCTGATGTTGACTCAATGATGAGTCAAAAATTATCCACACGCTGGTTATACTAAAACTTTTGTTGGCTGCACTGTTACATCAACGCTTTCCATTGGTGGTAACATCATGTCCTCCCATGTGAGAGACCTGGGTTCAATTCCCAGTCTGGGCAGCCAGTCTGTGCTATGCCAATACGGGTCCTTGGGCAAGACTCCTAACATGTTGGCCTACCTGTAATACCAATAAACTTGTAAGTTGCTCTGGATAAGAGCGTCTGCTAGATGCCACAAATGTAGATGTAAATATTAGGTTGCTGTATGCCAAGTGACTGCTGTGAAGGTTTAAACCTATTATGTCAGTTTATTTGTGACTGCAGTGAAAGGAAATATGGCAGCCCCACTTGTTATTTACACAAAAAAACTGCAATGTGTAGTGAAAAATCAACCTCCCTATGGTCCTGATCTTGCCCCAATGGACAATCACCTTTTTTGTCCCCTGAAAGAAGCCCTAAGCAGACAAAGATTCACAGCTTATAAAGAGAGGAAGACAGTGGTGCATTTGCTCACAGGTCAGCCTAAAATATTTTTAAAGAAGGAATATGAAAGCTTGTTGACAGATGGACAAAGTGTATTGTCCATAAAGTATGCATTTGTCTTTTCTGAATGTTGATTAAAAGAAATTCTACAGCCGAAGTGCAGATCATTTTTGACTTACCCTTGTACGTAGATATCTAATATGCCTGTGTTATTGCTATATACTGTGTCTGTGACTGTGTCTTTGGCTGGTGGTCTCCAATCGACCATAGTTAATAGGTATTGTATAAAAATGTTTCTTGGAATACTGCTTATACATCAATGCTGACTCAAATTACTATTAAAATAAACAACTAAAACAAATAAAATATTATTATTTGTTTTTATGAAGCATTGTTATAACCCAGTATGATTTATCACAAGAAATCTGGAGTAACTATCAGAAAGATCCATGAGTCTAGTGAATATTTGATGAATAAATATTAGATTGACGTTTTTGTTCACTTAAACTAAACTGACAAATTCGTGAGTTTCAAGGTAATTTTTTTAAGATGCACGAAACCCAATAAATGTGGCAACATTTTGCATAAAAACAGTCAACGTAAATATAAGTGTGTAATTATATATAATTCAGTAGACTGCTATTACATATAAAACTCTGTTTCATTATAATAATCAAGGTAATATTTGGGGAAAACAATGGGAAATGCACTGTGTGCACAATGCTGAAATCTGTGAACAATACTGGACTGATTATTCAGTATACACTGTTTAACAATGAGCAGTTTGTGCTTCATGATTTAATCCCAGTCTGTACAGCAGTGGTTTGTTCTTCTTTAAAGAAGAGAGACCTGATAAAGAATATTTATTACAATACATACAAAATTATTTGCATTTAGAGCATGCTTATGTCTTGGAGAAAATATATTCCACAATAACACTTTAGAACAAAGCATGACAAGTAATATATAAACCATGAAATACTTTCAAAGGCCACATGTCTAACACTGAATGCTCTTTAAAGGAAATGTTATTTGGTTATTTTGTAAAATTGTTTCATATAGTATCCAGTCTGTACACTAAATCGAGTACCAATATTACAAGTGTTATGTTAATAGGTATGTTTACATGCAGCCAGATAATCCGTTAATAATCCGACTAATTGAATTGGAATTGAAAACGTCCATATCTATTACATCCCCAAACGGGTAGTTTATCTACATTCTGCACATGTGCACGCCTCGTATCAGAATCTTACATTCTTTAACATAGTGAAAGCAAACAGGAGAAAACTTGAAATATGAGTAAAGTTAGGATAATCTTCCATATTGAGTTACATATGTATAGTGAGAGGTTAATGCCAAAATTGCACACATGAATATTCAGACCTGACAAGTAATGCTATTTGGACAGTGTACACTGTATAAAGGCAAGTGTTTGTATCTGATAGTGGTGGTCTAGTTGCTGTTGGAAAACCCTGTCTCAGACACGTCTAGCAAAGAAAACTTCAGAGATGTGAACTATACAGAGCTCATTTTAATCAACTGAATAGGGTGCACTTTACTCGTATTAATATTTATTAATATTTATACAACTTTTAGTCTCAAACATGGCTCTTTATTTAAAATATGTATTGCGATTACAATTTTCAAAGTAACGCTGACCAAGGTGACAACAATTTAGTTTTTCTACATGTTTCTACTTTTCATCCTCAAATTCCATAAACATGATTATATGATTGTGTGTGAGTGAGGAATACAATATGTGCAAAAATAAAAACATAACAAGAAACAATACACCCATTTTTATTGTCTAACGAGCATGAATCGAACATAACACCAAAGATTTATATTGTTAGAAATGCCATTTTCCTCCAGCTCCCACTGCCTCAGTTGGTCACATTCAAGACTTGAAAATAGTCTAACATAACTTTATTCAAGCTCTGCACAATTCACACATACCACATATTAGAACCCAATCTAATGACCTACTGTCATTAGATTGTAAGGTTCAGTAAGGGCATTTTTACTAAGATATTAATACAATTATCTAAAAACATTGTAAATGTTCACGAATCTCAGTTAGGCTGAAATTCTATTATTAATTTTAAACAATTTAGTAATTACTATTACAGGAAACCTGAACCATAGCAAAGTACATACAAGTAAATATACATACACAAACTGGAACCTAATAGAACGTAGAAGACACACAGCACAAACAAACCAGACTTTGCAGCCCAGCTATTTACACTATTGCTGGTATAAAGCTTTTCTTTTAAGTCGTCTAAATACTTGTAGCTTACAAGCCTAGACAAGAGTACCATAGGAACGATTTGGTAAATACTAATAATTAATAAGTGATAACTTCTAGCTTGTAACAATAATTAAATTGTAGTATTTGTCCTTTGTCCATTTGGCTTTTACGATTAGGATTTATAGAATAATCTGTAAAACATTACATACTAATGAATTCTGGCAATGTAAATACAAAATATACAATTGCTGATCAAGTAAAGCAGACACCATAAATAAACACACTCTTCATCTATAAAGCATCATGTAGTCATACGCAATGAAAAGAATAATTTATAAATCCAAATTTTTCTCTGACTTTTGTCAATCATTATTTGTCTATCTTTAATGAGTCTGTGTACAGTATAGCCGTACAGGAGTGGACTGGAGAATCAGTGTGTTCTTTTGATATTGTATCTGTCCATCTTCTTAACGGTTTGATGTGTCGTGCCTTATGTGCTGCTTTTCTGTCCACCACGGTTGTCAAGTGTGGCTAAATGTAGTTAAATGCTGGTGTTGATAATCAGGAGAACCGGAGTGCTGGGTGCACGTATGCTGCCAGAGCGGCCTGAGCTAAATCAATGAGTGAAATGTAAAACATAACATTTTATATCTTTAGTAGTGACGATAAGTACATACATTACCATTATGCAACTGAATTACAGCCAACAAACAACAAAGGTGTGCAAAGTTGATCTGTTTGTTCTCCCTTATAATATCAGCAAATGTCCTCTTTGATTTTCGTCGACGTGTGCTGGTTAATCTGGAGGTGTTTAGCCTTTCTCTTATGCCTGTATGAGTCTGGAGGTGTTTAATGAGCGTGTGTGAGTGTGATGGCTGATGGGAGGTGAGTGCTCAGCTAGCTGCGCAGGGCACTTTGAGTGGTTCGTCATCCGCTACAGTCTAGACTAAAGGCCACATTAGTCACTGATGTACTGTACAGCGAGTGGGCGGGCAGCTGAAAGTCTTGCCATCAGGAAAAAAAACAACAAAAAACACAGGCTAGGGCACGATCATGTAACGAGTCTCTCAAATGGTTAAATCAACACAGTGTGTCATCAAGGCAGTCTCGTACTCAAAATCAAATTTAATAGACTTCATGTGGTTTGAATATTGATCAAGGCGTTCTGTGGTTGCACTATCAGAGCCTGGATTATTTTACCTCACTATTACCATGACGATCAAAATTATCTCATCTGGTAAAGAAGCTTTTTTGTTTTATTGGCTGTTTTCAATGACCTTATCCAGAATGACTTACAAAAGTGCTTTAAAATATATATATACTATATATATATTATATATAAATATATATATATATTAACTCAAATTCTAATTTGGCCCTGTGATTCACCCGTAGTTCATGTTGAGGCTTGTCGCGCGCTGCTTCAGTAAGAGTAAGG
>JAOVVF010000028.1:10473106-10489719 GCA_028565595.1 Duopalatinus emarginatus | reverse complement strand
GTGAGATTTCAGTATGCTGTAGCATTTACCATTTTCTCTTGTCCCAGCAGTTTTTAACAAGTACTTTTAGCATAACACATGTTTGCCATTTTAATTGTAACATTTCACTTTAAAGCCTTATTCATGTACATAGATTAAAAAAATGTGATTAATCGCGATTAACTATATCAAATTCTGAGATTAATCAGGATTAAAATTTTTAATTGTTTGACAGCCCTAATATATATATTAGCAGGCCAAATTTTTAGTACTTAAGAATTTTTAGACGATGTTTCTGTACACCTGCTTATTCTTGCAATCACCTGGTATTTTTCCAATTTCCAACTAGTGCGTGAGTATCTTGTGCCTACTGTATCCTCAGATTACAGTTCTTGGTCGACAGGACTGGAACCTGATAAGGTCTTCTTCTGTTGAACTCCTACTACCTCAGGGCTCGATATTTTGTGAATTCTGTGATGCTTTTTAGTTCACCACAGTTGTAAAGAGTGATTATTTGAGTTACTATAGCCTTCCTGACAGATCATTTCTCCTTTGGCCTCTCTCTTCAGCAAGTCTGCCCACAAATGTTTTTTTTAAACAAAAAAGGTTTTTTTGTATATATGTAAACACTGTACTCCTGTTCATTGTGTACAGTGTTATCATTTATACCAAAAAATTGACAAAAAACTGCTACTAAATGTTTACATTTATACCATAATGGACATAACTGCACCTTACTGCTCCCGCTACCAGTGGGCTAACTGCACTGTCCCTTCCCTGTTTTTATTGTTTAGTGTTCATTGTAGCGTAAATTGTCTTGAGTGTTTATTGTATTGTCTCACATATTTATTGTAAATTGTCTTGCGTCATTGCACATGCTCTTACACAATGTCGTATTGTGTAGTTTGTTGTTCTGTGTAGGACCTTGGTCCTGGAGGAACGTTGTTTCATTTCATTGTGTACTTACTGTACACCACTGTATATGGTCGATATGACAATAAAATCCACAGTTGCGTACGTAAATGCAACATGAACAGTTTTTGAAATACTCAATTCAGCACAACGACAACATCACAGTGAAAGCCACTGAAATTACATTTTAACTCATTTGATGCTTGATATGAACATTACCTGGAGCTCTTGTCCTCTAGTCATGTGAGTTTATATATGCTGCCACATGATTGGCTAATTGACTAATAGCACAAAGGAGCAAGTGTAAAGGTGTTCCAAATAAATAATCAATGAGTATATATATGTGCAACATAGTGACTCTATGTGTCCATGTGAAATTTTCTGGCAGTGCTGCAAATTAGCTCTCAAGCCATGCCCTGACAATTAAATTAGCTGACACTGTTGAAGCCCTGCCTGTCGGCTGTAATAAGCTTCTTCATGTGGAGGAGAGAGAAGGAAGCAGTTTGTGTGCATCAAGGTCCTCAGTGCGGTGTGAAGAGATGCCGTCTCAGGGGTTAGATTCGAGTGGAGAGTGGCGGATTTAGTGCACTTATGTGGTCAGACAAGCACTTTTAATGCAGATTGTCTTGGGAATCTAAGAGAGAGAAGTAGCTTTTACACCACAGAGTTTTGCAGTGCAGCAGCAGGGGGTATTAGAAGCAACATGTTGGTGTTCTGTGCTCAGAGCTGTTTCTAGTATAAATGAACATCATTTTCTACTCTAATTCTTAAACACATGTTCAAAATGGCCAAAATGTCCTAAATATATGGGCATAATACTGCTGTGAGAGCACAAAAAAACCCAATCAGAGAAATTACACAATCAAAAACATGCTGAAAAGCAGAGGATCAAATACCTAAATGATTGAATATTATTTTTTCCTATTCACGCATAAAGTGCAGTTTTACTGCTTAATCCTTACACACTCATAGACATGTAAATGATTTCTCGGAGACGTCACCCTGATATTTTAGGCACTCCGTGATGATTGCTTGTCGATTTTCAACCAAGCAATTCCGCACAAATAATTAGCTGCATTCACAGATCTGTTTAATACTCTGTTTTGAGTGCAGTAATTTTATTAAATGCTGAAAGCCCTGGACTGATTTTACACTTTAGAATTTTTAACAAATATGATTAATTATACAAGGTTTGCTTTTTAATACCCAAGTTATGGATGTTAATTTTGCTTCTCTGGTCTCTGCATATATATATATATATATATATGCATTGTGAGTAGTTTTCTGTCTGTAGACTCTCTTTTAATTCCTCCATGTCTTAATGGAGGCTCAGCATGTGTGTGCAGTCTAGCTGTAAAACCACATGCTGACATTACAGTCCCCTGTTAGTTGAGGTTTCGTAAGGGTGTTTAGCATCGACAGGATGCAAATTCTACCCTTTTATTTTATGCCTTGTGTCCAAATCTGTTTTCTTTTCCAAATACTGCAATAAGTATGTTATATATCAACTACATAAAGTAATAAATAAATCAATGAATAATTTTATACTTATACATATTACAAAACTTGTAATAGAGCCCTAATCAAATTTTACAACTGTGCCTTGGTTGTTCGTTTGCATATACCTCATTATAGCACTTTCAACGTTTTGTTGCCAGGTGAGTTGAAGTTGTTATTAGTTATATAAGAACATAGTTGCTCCAGGCTACAGCTTCCTTAAAGTCTCACGAATTATATTCTTCACTTAGGTAACTGTAAACATCTCCTATTAGTTTTACTGTAGTTGCTAAACTGAATTATCTACATATAAATTACATATAAATTCAATTAGTAGCAATGGCAAAATCGCTACTGAGATCCTTCTAGAATAAAAATACAACAGAGGATGTTTTGGATGAAATGCTGCTAATATACAACATGATTAGAAAAAAAAAATAAGTCACCCAATTAGGCAGCTGCTATGCAGTGAGACATCTACAGAAATAGATATAAAACTAATGCTTGAAAATAGAAATGATGGATTATCTCATAAAAAGCTGAGGCCTTAGACAGCATGGGTCATCCATCTAGTCATGGCATATTGTTCAGTAAAATTGCGTCTGGTTTCTGACTTGATGATTAAACTTTCCTTTCACACATTTGTAGTAGTTTGCCTTGAGTTTTACTATGGTGCTCACTGTAGATATGGCTATTAATCCCTGACTGGTATTATGATGTTGCTGTAGTAATACAGCACAATACTGTAACACAGCAATGCAATTGTTTTTAAGGTAACAGGTTATTATTCGATGTATAATCACATTATCATGGCTTTTAAATGTTAACATCATTTTTATGACCATACCGTAGATAGCCAGATTACTGATTTGATATTGGGTTGATGGTTCATACTGAGGACCAGTTGCTGCCCATCCAAATCCATGCCTGTAGGTGTATTGGCGATTGTGAATGACTGAGTGATTGTGTGTATGTTCTACTAAGATACATTGGCCTACCTCGCAGGCTGTATTTCCACTTCGTATCCAGTTTTGCCAGAATAAGCTTTGGAGCCACCAATGGCCACCCTGACTGGGATAAATTAATTAAATGACAGATGGGTCTGGAGCACATCCCAGAAACACTTGACTAGACAGGTGGGAATATACCCTGGATTGGCTAGGCATGCAGTAACTTACACAGAGACCAATTTTGAGGTTTTTGGTTGTGGGAGAAAACCAGGGAACCCCAAGGAAACCCAGGCAGACATGAGGAGACCATGTGATACTCCAAACAGACAGGAAACCAAGCTCAGGACTGTTGGGGAACTTTCCTGCAGGATGGAAATTCCTGCAGTTTTATTTATGTAAATACAGTATATTTGATACATTTATAGCATTTAGATGATGCTTTTGTCCTGAGCAACTTATAATAGTGTAACAATTCTACAGATTCACTCATGAGCATTGACAGAGTCACATACTGACTATGGTTCACTAGGTTTCTTTGATTTCTCTGCCACCCAAAAAAATCTTGCTTTATTTTGGCCAATTTGCACGCCATAACTTGACAGCAAATCAGTGTCTGCTGTCCCTGTGACTATGGAGTGTGACTGTGAATTTCCCAATACAGAGAAACAGCAGAACGTTAGCACAGCTCTCCACCTCCATCTGCCGTTTTGGACTGAGAACTGAAGCGTATCTGCTGAATGAGGTGTCGCGTGCCGGGGCACATTTCTGCTCATCTGCTGTTGCTGCTATGATCATGATTGTGCTTAAAAAATGCAATGTTGAACTTGGCCAGCTTGCCTGGTTGCAATGTGGTATTTTGGTATTTATTCAGTGGAGAAGCTTTATTAATTATACACACACACACACTAATCACTTTTTATTAGAAACACTGTACTAATATTGGATAGGGCCTCCCTTTGCTCTCAGAACATTCTCGGTTCTTCATGGCATGGAGATGTTTGAAAAATTGTTCTAAGATTCTGGTCCATGTCTCCATGACTGCATCACATGATTCCTACAGATTTTTAGGTGCACTCTTATGCTGTGAATCTATCACATCCGAAAGGTGTTTTATTGGATTCCGATCCGGTGACTGGAAAGGTCACTGAAGATCAATGAACTCATTGGCATGTTTATAAAGCCAGTTTGAGATGACATTTGCTTTGTGACATGGTGCATGATAATTCTTGAAGTAGCCATTAGAAGATGGTAAATTGTGGCCATGAAGGGATGCACCTGGTTAGCAATAATATTCAGAAAGGCTGTGGAATTCATCAGATTAGTGTCAACAGGTCCAAAAAACATTCCCCACACCTTTACGCAACCACCACCAGTCTGGACTGTTGACACATGGCAGGTTGGGTCCATAGGTTTATGTTATTGGTGCCAAATACTTGACTGTAACATTGATGTGCCTCAACAGAAATCGCGACTCATCAGACCAGGCTATGTTTTTAATCTTCAGCTGTCCAGTTTTGGTGAGTCTCAGCATTCTGTTCTTAGCTGACAGAACCTGGAACCCAGCATGGTCTTCTGCTGTTGTAGCCCATCCACCTAAATTGTTGCATTGCGGATAATGAGATGCTTTTCTGCTATTGTACAGAGTGGTTATCTGAGTTACTGCAACCTTTCTGACAGTTTGAATCAGTTTGGCCATTCTCCATTGACCCATTTCATCAACAAGACATTTTCATCTGGAGAACCGCTGATCAGTTGTTCAAAAAACAGATGTTTTTTTTCTTTATTGCATTACTTAGAGTAAACTCTACAGACTGTTGTGTGTGAAAATTCAATAATTATGCCACAGTTAGAAACCCAAAGCTGATGGCCCATATCTGCATGACTAATATGCATGGCACTGCTTTTAAATGATCTGATAAGATAATTTCATGAATGAGCACGAATCGGTGTACACTTGATCCTAATAAAGTACAAACGATGTTTATTCTCAAATGATCCCGGCTAAGAATTTAATGTACTAATGTGCATCATTTGTTTTCATTTATACATGGAAATCAAATTGCAGTGAGACCAAATGCACCCACATATATGATATGAAGTGTATAGACTGTGTAATTCTCAGATCTACCACACAGTGTCTCACTATTAGATCAGTCTCCTTTGTAATATTGCATAACAGCCAGGCTAGAAGAGAGCAGAGATGCAGCAGCATATTCACACTCCATCCATGCAGTCACTGGCACATGCAGAAACATCTGAACCCAGTCATTGTATTATTAATGGTACACTGTCAAAAAAGGAAAAAAAGAATTAAGTAAAAAAGGAAAGAATGTGCTATTAGACATATCTGCCTTTTACAATTGTCAGGTCAACCACATACTTTATGCATATAGCATAAAAATAGCATGTAATACACAATAATTTAAATAATTTAAAGAAAAACAAGGCTGAACAAAGACTATGCACTCTTGTTAGCTAGTAACACAATGCAGTCATCAGAGGCATGTATAAGTGTATCACTTGTACAAGTGTACAATCTGCACTGTGCAAATTGTAAAAATGATGCAATAAGATAATTGTTCAATTATCAAAGTGGCAATTGTGGTCTTGGTGCTAAAAGCATGACTGGCGATAGCAGCATCACATATTGGTATTAAACTACTTCACAATATTACAATTCACTGTTTGACTTTCAAATGTGGTTTATTTAAGTCTGATTAAAGCTCAAATAACAAAGTGCCCGAACAAAAACGGCTGTCAGGATACTGCGTGTATACTGCATGTATATAAGCTACATCTTTAACTTTATTTTGAATATATACTCGTAAATCCAAGGTAAAATAAAGTATAGTTAGAATCTTGCTGGTCCCGTGTTACCTGAATATTAAGTGTGGCCTAGCCAGTTTATAATTGCATAAAAGTAGAAATAGAAATAGACATATATGTCTGTTTATCAACACAGTATTACAGACTTAATGCTCCAATGTGCTAGGTTTGATCCTAAGCCTTGGTTACTATGTTATTTCTACCAATGTGTGTGGGATTCCTCCATGTTTTCTGGTTTCCTCCCACTCTCCATAAACAATATTGTCATATCAAAACCAGATGTGACATCACACTACAATCTGCATCTGAGAAGCAGAATAAAAAAAAGGCCTTTGGCGCCACCTCTGGTGAGTTTTAGAGTATTCAGCCATATGGGCTTCTATACGCTTCGTTGGTGTTCCAGTGCTTTATCAATGATGTCCTCTGAGACCTGCTGGGAAAGTTCGTCATTGCGTACATGGATGACATATTGATTTACTTCTCATCCAAAGAAACACACAGGTCCTGGCTCATCTCTAAGAAAACCATAAAGGTTCATCAAGGGCAGATATGCTTCCAAGGTCCCATTCTTAGGATGCATAATGGAAGATCTAGACAAAGTCACACCAGTCAAAAACTGCCTCATTTACTTGACCATAAAGGGGCTACAGAAATCTCCACTTTAAGTCTGTATACTGAAACATTCTGCTCCTTTTATACCTTTCATAGTTGAGTTGAACAGTTTATTATCACAAAGGTTTGGAGAGAGACCCAAGCTCCATCCAGTGGCATTTTTAGATAACTATCCATCAGAATACAACTATTATATTAGAAACAAGTTGCTCTTTTCTGTCTGCCTGTGCCTGGGGAAATGGTGTCATGGGCTGGAGAGGGCACTTCACCCATTCGTCACCCAATCCTGACATGACCACCAAAACACCAAAACAAACCTCCACTCATGTGTATACCCTGCGGATTTGTGGATTTTGGGGGAAATCTTTTCTCCTATGTGTTTTTGATATCCTGGTTTTTGATTCTTGTACCCTGCCTGATTCAATTTGTTTGTACATCACCTGACCCTTGCATATTTTGTGACTATGACCTTGCATTCTACCTGCAATAGCTGAGCAGCACAATGGTGCTGTAGGTAGTGTGTGTGTAAAGGGAGTTTGGCGTGTTCTCCCCGTATTCACGTGGGTTTTTCCCTGGTGCTCCGGTTTCACATATAGAGGGCTAATTGGATACGCTAAATTGCCCTGAGGTGTGAATGTGTGAGTGAATTGGTGTGCGTTTGCATGTGATTCCCTGCGATCGGCGCCCTGTGCAGGGGGTGTTCCTGCCTTTTGCCCAGTGATTTCAAATGGGCTCTGGACAAACCAGGACCCTGACGGATAAGATTATGACTGACTGACCTGAAACAGCTTCCTCATAAAAATATACTGCAGTAAAAAATGTTTCTAGCATAAAAGTGGCAAATGCAAAAAGAAAAGAAACAGACAAACACTGCAAAAAAAGACAGACAGGTTCTGAGGTCAAAACTGAGAATAATAGAAAATTACACAAGCACCTACATACATATATTTCTATTTAAAAATGATTATGCATGTAATAAGGAATTGTGTTCATCTTAAATAATCTTGATTGCTCATATAATTCTTATTAGAAGATGCAATAACCGCAAGAGGCCTATTTATACAGTGACAGGGTTTTAATGCTGTACCAACTATGAAATGTCGTGCATTGGAATATTAAATGGTGAATCTTTAATGCTTTGTGCTTTATGATGCAGACGTATGTAGGCGTAGAGTATAAATTTAGAAATGAAGGTGTTAACAGGGAATATGTGCAGGGAAAAAAAAACTACATTGCCAGCTAATCATGAGGGGGAAAAAAGAGAAGACAGGAGCTCAGAAGCATCAAAGAAACTGGTGGGATAGATAGGTGTATCATGAAGTGTTTCATGCACAGAACAATCACAAATTACACGCCACTTCATTATACCATAGGCTGTCACCATCAGCAGCATCATCATCCTCATCTCCTGAGCTTATGCTGAAAAATGATTGTGACATCAGCATCAAATGTCTTCCAGCTCACTTAACAGTCATTTTTTCTCTGTTATTGCACTATTTCAAATAGGTCTGTCTCATGTAGTAATTCATTATTAAGGCTTTAATCTACATTGGGAAAATCAAGTTTGACTGGCTAAACCTACCTGTCTTCTCTGCCGGCCCATGAGACACAGAGACGTGCTAATTTTAGGTTTTCATTTTGTAATTGCATGGCAAGTGAATACAGAGAAGCCAGTATGTTCACCTAAATGTGTGTATGTGTATCTGTGTAAAGACAAAAAGTTTCACTTTCATCCCCTTTATTATAAACATCATATAGTGAGTGAAAACGTACAATATATATAAGAAATATACAGTAGTTTGCTTGTGTTCTGATATTATATGCATAATATGTAGTAATTAACACCTGTGCAGGAAACATAAGATATTTAAGAAATCTTAGAAGCTATAAAAAATATTAAACAACAGGGTGGTGTGATGTCGCTGTTAAGGCCAGGGTGTAGGGATAGACACACACAGTGCTGAATGCAAATGCATGTCTTTTCCTTACATATTCCAACATAACTGCTTGACATTGCTAAACCTAACCAACATGGCAAAACCATGGCAAACATAACCCAAACTAACGTGAACACATCACAAAATGACAAACTCAGGGCTTATATGCATGAGTGGAACATGACTAATCACACACTGGGTGTTGTAGACAAGAAGCTGGCCGTATCCCTAACAGTGACCTTTACTGTGACCAGCCTGAAATCAAATATTTCAACAACATAACAACCCAAAAAATTGTATACCTCTTACACCACAGCAGGTTGCCAACAATGCAAGTGGTAAACCTTTTAATGGATAACACATTTTGTTTGAAAAGTTCCCAATACTGTTATCACAATTTGCTCTCTTTTTTTTCGAAGACCCTTATACTGCAGCTTGTGAAAATACAGAGAACTGGAATGCGTGAATCTTTATATCACGAAGACTCTTTCATAGTGGAAAACCTCCATAAGTACTGAAATTGTAGATTCCTTGTTAAATGTAAAATAAATATCGCCTTACAGAAAGCATAATATTAACAACGACTAGACTTTCTAAAATTTTTGGTTAAATAATTATTTTTAACTATATATGTACTTTGTTTCGATTATTTAAATTATACCATACAGGTCTCTGTGAATGTTGTCCTGATAGAAATAATAAAACAGCCTACTGTGTAAATCACAGAATAACAAACAATTACAAAATAACCGACCAACAACTCATTTTGTTAAACAACATTTTTCCTAGATCTGTTTATTATTTCATCTATATTTAAGGAGAGGCTGTTATCCAGAGCAACTTACAAGAGTGCTTAATCGTTTATTTGGAATATCTGACGCTAGTGCAGATAGACCAGGTATTGGGGGTGGGTATCATCAGCATAACAGTGGTAGGAGATGTAATGAGAAGAAATGGCATCTAGCAGTAACCAAGCACGGAGCCCTGTGGGACACCAATGGAAAGTTCGGATGGAGTGGATGTGGATTCCCTGCATGTAAACTGGTAGGAGCACTCCTCTAGGTAGGACTTAAGCCACTTCCATGCAGAGCCATACATGCCAAGGTAAGAAAGGATTGATAGAAGGATGTTGTGGTTATTAGTCTTAGATTAGGTAAAGCAGGTAAAGTGTCCAGCTTAAACAACTGTCCGGGCCATGCTATTGTACAGAAATATATATTACACTTTCTAAACAATCCGACTCAATAATTTAACCAAGTTGAGGTATAAAGAACATAAATCAACACCATCTAATCAGTTAGATTTGAGACTTGAGAATACTTGAGTTGAAGTTGAGAAGTTAAGAAAATTGTGGTAACAAATGATAAATGCTAAGTCAGTTACAATGTTAGCCTTACTTATTCTGTAAATTCCCACCAACCAAATAATATCTGCACAGCAGTGGGCCTATGATAGTCACTTTCCATTGATCAAGTGGCTGAAAAACTTTTTTTTAGGTCAACATGAGCCTAAAGCCCTCTCACATTAGTGAATTTTATGCCAACGACCTTAGGCTAGGTTACATTTCTGGGGGGAAAAGGCAAAATGGCCCTTTGCAAATAGTGGCCTTGTATGGGCAGTTGTAGTTGGTCATTTCTCTAGGCAAGAAAAAGATGCAAAGCCACTGTAACTGCTTATTTGTAATGATGCCTGAAGCTATTTACTATTTTACTACTCTTTGAAATACTCAAGGTTGATACTGAATGGTTGTTTTGTTATTGTGTTTTTAAGTGCATTTCCTTTTTTTTTTTTTTTTGCTTTTATTGTTATGCCCAAAGGACTCTGCATGCCTCACTTAACCTTAGACTCCTCTCAAAATTACAGAAATGAATCTTGCTTCTTGCTGATTACTGTCATCTCCCTTTAGCACTCACCAATTACACTACAGTCATAGGCCACTGAATAGATCTAAATGAACATACTGCAATTTAGTGTATATATTTATAGTATATGGTTGTTGTTGTTGTAATCATGTTGGTTTGCTTACTTATGATACATAACTGTACATGAAATTATATGGAAGTAATTCAGTTTCGTTACACTGCTATGTTAGTCTTTAAATAACTTAAAGTCAAGTACCATTTTCATTGGTACTTTGGGAGCATGTGGTTTTGGACATATCCATTTATTAAGCACACATTGACAGTCTGATCACAACTCTGTAAAGAACAGACGTTTGTAAAAGGCCATGTTGCATATGGATTTGTTTGACATAGGCATAAGAAGGGTAGATTATATTGAATGCCAGCTAATAGCCAACAACACCTTTTTAGCATCTGAAATAGCAAGCGCATACACTACTAAAATAGAGTATGAGTTGGCAGAAACTCTATTTTATTCTGCCAAACTCTCCTGGCCTACAGCTACACCAATATAGACTGGTGTAGATATAACTTTCACTTGCTGAGGAAGCTCTTGCAAAATATCTACAAGCTGATTTAGAGATCCGTTATGTAAAGCTATTACTGTTTTAACAAAGCGTAAGTCTATTTAAAAGAGAGAAAATGGAGAAGGAACAAAGAATTAATAAACTAGGTTAATCATCCTATCTGGGCTTGAGGTTTGCACTCAGGGCTGTATTTATACCCTGCCAGTCAAAAGTTTTTGAACACCTGGAGTTTAATGTGCTTTATTACTTCAATCACTATTATTCTCACAGACCAAGCAAAAGTAATAAAGAATAACAATTAAACAAAGAAACCCCAATCTTTCTGGAACTCATTGCGCTCAGACTCTAATGAGACTCTAAATCAGAGCTTTATTAAAAGCAGGCAGACTTAAATTGTAAAACCTTAAGACGGTGCTAGTATTAACCGCAGCATATACATATGCGATGTACTAGAGTTCATGTACTATTACTATAGTAATAAGGATTTTGGCCTTTTACGGTTTTATAGGTTAAAAAATCAAATAATAGACACTTAGCATTAAACGTCTGGCATGCATTTATTCACATTACTGCTAAAACATCAAGCGTGGCGTGACATTCCCAGTTTTGCTTACCAGTAGCTATTTTCCAACTTCATTTCTTATTACCTGAATTAATTGTTAAATAAACAGCCCTAAAATATAATTTATACTTCCCAGCACTTCCCAGCTCAGCCTGTGTTTTGGCAGCTATTCCTTGGTTAGATTTTCAGAATTTTGATTAAAATATGGGTCAGAAATATAGGCTGTGTCCTAGGCCTAAAATGTTTTCGGTCACATTTTTATCTCTTATCATTTTATCACCATCTCTCTATCAATTTGTGCACTTCATATCAGCTTTTGAGCTTTTCGGGTGTTCTTTTTGGTCATGTGTTTTCAAAGTTAAGCGTGATAGTTATAGCAAAGTTTGAAATAATGCTTGTTTGTTTCTATGTTTGACACCCAGTATTTGTAGCACCAGACAGTGAGAGTGTGAAATCAGTCCTGGGCACCTTTTGAATGATTTAGAATGCAGACTGCACCCCAGCCTTCCTTGTCCAACATAAGTGCCTGACCTCAGCAATGCTCTTGTAGCTGCACTCCAGTGAAAAGCCTTGAGTGAAGGTTATTGTAGTAATAAAAGGGACTGAATCTGGAATCGAATGTTCAACAAGTAGATGCATGTAAGTGTGATGGTCAGTTTTCTGCAAACCTTTGACCATCAGAGCTATGCCCATGTCTCATTCTTAATGTCATATATGACGGTAAGTCAAAAATGACCTGCACTGGCTGTAGAATTTCTTTTAATTATATTTCAAAAAAGACAAATATATTATTTTTTTCTGCTTTTCAACACATATCGTCCATCTGTCAACAAACTTCCATATCCCCTCATTTAAAAAATGGTTTAGGTTGAGCAGCGATCCACTAATGCACCTGTTTTTCAGACCCGAATCTTCATCCTCTTCGGGCTTATTTCAGGGAACCAAACAGGTGATAGTCTGATGGCACAAGATCAGGACTATAGGGACGCTTTAACACCTCAAAACTTTTTTCCAAAGTTTTTGTAGAGTGTTGACAGTATGAGCAGCTGTGTGCTGATGTGTATGCAACAAAACAACACCCTCGGATAGCAGTCCTCTGTGTTTCGTTTGAACTTCGGCTCTTCAGTAAAGATCTACTGTAACAAGCACTGTTGATGGTTCGAACGCTGCTCTTCATTCGTGTGAATTACAAGCGGGGCGGCCATTTTTTCTTGCACTACAGTCACAGAACTGACATATCGTGTACAAGTCTGTACAGCAGTGACTGGGGAGAAAGCGACCTAGTATGGACAGAGTGGATAAGACAGTGTTGCCAACAAACGTTTTACGGATCATTTTCTCATTTCACCTTTGTATTATTGCTATAGGTGGAAATCTCATATAGGCTTATATTTAACACTAGTAGTAATAGTAGCAGAAATATAGTTTGTGAGGGGTTTCCCTTTTAGAAACAGCCTGTTTTACACTGAAAGCTTGTACTGATGTTAGCTAAGAGAATAGATCATGTGAATAAAAATATAAATATGAATAGGTTTAGATTATGGCCCATTAAAGGCTGACAGCTCAGTGGAGAAGTAACTGAGTACTACTGAGCAGCATGCTGTTACATAACAGAAAAGGTGCAGGGTGTTTGTCTAATTCATGATGTGTGAAGCTTCATGTGTGAGAGAAACACACAGCCACTTTCCACTTTCAGCTACATCGTGATGGAGGAGCAGTATAGTACCCGAGTCGTGTCGTGCCTGCGGTGCCTTGACTTGACAGTATTATAGGCAGGGCAAAGATGCGTGCACCCTGACGGACTGTCTGTTTTTCGGACCCCCCTCCTGCATGTTCCCGCCTCCTCTCCTCCCTCGCTTCAACTCGGTTACTGACTGACTGTATGGCGGGAGCTAAACGGACCGAGTCTCCGTGTGACAGCGATCAGGAGGTGAAGAGCGAGCTGAGGAAATCGGCATCGGATCAGCAGCAGAGCATCGCGGCGACGCCGCTTCGCACCAGCAGCTCCATGGCGAGCGACGGCGGCCAGAGGTACCGCAGAGAGCCGCAATCACTCACAGCACTGCGCTGCCAGGTGCACCCAGATTAAACCTAGCTCTGCATCCATCTGCACTCCACAATTACTAACACAGGCTGCTAACACCACAAGCCCACGTTGCCTGTAATTATCGAGATGCGTGATTTTCAGTCTCATCATTCGCAGTGCGTTCAGGAGAAACTGATCCCGGATCAGGCGCTGCGCTAAAATGCGCAAATCTCTCCCATTTAGAGTCAGTTCTCAGCACCTGGTAACGCTGCATTTATCCTGGGTTAAACCCTGCATGCTTTTGTAACGTGAGTGGGAAAGCTGTCAGTGGCTCGGTGTTTATTATAAAAGCGGGATGATGCTTGTGAAATGTCGCATGCTGCCGGAATGATTTCTCTAAACTCCTATATGGGCATTATACATTTCTGTACTACTTATACTGACCACACTATATAGCCCATGTGTAGACCAGGTAACCTTCCTGCTCTAACAACTTTACATCTAGTCAAGCATTTGGTAGCCTACTTGACTGGACTGATGATAACCTGAATGGAAACTGAGGTGCACCTGTTTCCTCTCTAATAGGCATTTCCTGTGTTACATTACTGAAATATTGAATTAATTAAGAAACCCAGGCCTAGTTCGAAACTTCTTCACTGGGAGCCATGCGCCTGTGAATCCTATTGCCTGCAGGTTGCTCATTTTTCACTGACAGTGCAGAACACTGCAGCAGCTTGGGTTCGTAGTGCACATTTGCCAGTCAAATTAGAGGTGTGTGTACATGAGCCTTGTTTCCAGCGAGACTTTAGCCTGTACAGAAAAAAAAGAGAGAAAAAGACACAATGAGAAGACACAGATTTTTCCATCCGTCCTAAACATTTATTTATTTTGTGTTAATTTGCTGCATGTCACATAAAGGGATTCCTTATAATGGATAGTTAAGGGATTTACATGTTAATGGGCTTCTGATTGTTCTGTACAGGCCACTGTACCACTGTATGGAAACAAGCCGAAGAGTTTAGGGTGCTAGGTGGAACCTTATTTCTATAAGTCTAAGTTTATGAATACACCTAGACTGCAATCATCTATCTATCTGTCTATTTATCTATTTAACATTTTAATGACTTAATGGCTGTATTACTTTTCTCATTGTGCAGAATTTAATGATATTTTACTTCCATCATAAACACTTCAACAGTCATAAAAATTCAGTTGTGCCATCACTGTAAATATCTATTAAAAGTGTCTGCATAAATACTTTTATGAAGCATCACTGCGTCTCTTTATAGCGGATTAATGCTCACACCTGGTGCCTGCAGTGCACACAGCTTAGGGGTAACACAATATGAATATAGTTTTTCTGTAGGGTTAAAGTGTTTAGGAATATGTTTATGATTAAATCTAGGCAGTGTTGTAGTGGGTAGTGCTGTCCCCTCACAGCAAGTAGGGCCTTGGGTTGGGACTTTCAAATCAGACAACCTATACTACATACTAATTGGACCATCGTGGTTATGTGGTTTTCCTCTGGAAGCTCTGGTTTCCTTCCACAGTTTAAAGGCTTTCAGTCTGGAGATACTAATTTGCCCTTAGGTGTGAGTGTGTGAATGTGTCTGTCTGAGTGCCTGCCCTGCACCCTGTCCTGGGTGTATGCCTGTTTTTTACCCAGTATGTGCGTGGATGGACTCCAGCACCTCCAGTAGTAGGATAAGTGCCTTAGATAATGAGATAACAATTGATTCCACTGTCTTCTGCTATCAATCAAAAGGCATTGGATTTTTTTAACACTTAATTATTGATGCTATTTACTATCATGGACACTTCAGGAGTTTCGAACCGAAGACGCTTTTAGAGTTCATAAAACATAAATAATGGCATGTATTAGTATGCTAGTCTAAGTTAGAGTATGCTAGTAGTGAAGGAGAATAAAGTCTGAAGTCTCTCTCAGTGTTATAGTATCTATGCTATCATGAGCTCTACTTGAAATCTCGTGAAGAAACCAGATATACTGCCATCCAAAAGCAAATATCTGAAAGTAATTCCATGAAGACGGAAAATAAGAATAATGGCTTCAACAGTCCAGTTGAATATATATATGAGAACTGTCAGTATATATAAGATGAACTGTCAGTTCTTGGAGGCATCTCTTTAAATAAAGGGAAAATGCAGTGTGACTAGAAATCATCCTTGATTCAGTTTTCCACTCTGAGTATTACTTGTGGGATTCACTTGAGAAAGCCCGATTTGTGCTAAATTGAAGATGGCTGGTGAGAATCTTAGTCCTCCATTTCCTCAATACAACCATTTTCTGCACTTCAAGTTAATGAAAGACCTTTGTGCATTTGATCCTGTATAAAAGTTTTTGGGTTTGTTTTACAAAAATTTGATCTAATTCGACTTGATTTGTAAACAGATTCCCAGTATTCTGAATCCTGACTGATGTGAAATGATGTATTGAGGGCCACTGTCACTGTCACACACGACTAATTCTAACTTCAATTTTTCATGCTGTCAGCATTTCTCAGCACTCATGCTAGTGCAAAGGACAGGATGTCATTCTAGCTAGGCTTCATGAAGAAACATCCTGGGTGAATTTAACAGCTAAATGATGAGAGAATGAATCAGGGTCAAAGTGCTTAACCATTTCCAAGTGAGTGAAATAATACAGGAAAGATGAAAATCACACACCTAATACCTGGGTCACACACAGAAACCAGCATGTTCCCTACATCTTTGATAATCTCTCATATGTTGCAATACCAGGTGAACTGGACCTCTTCATCTTTTCTGAATAATAATAATAATTATTATTATTACAAACCGGATTCCAAAAAAGTTGGGACACTAAACAAATTGTGAATAAAAACTGAATGCAATGATGTGGAGA
>JAOVVF010000028.1:10414228-10425251 GCA_028565595.1 Duopalatinus emarginatus | reverse complement strand
TAGATATAGATATAGATAAACCAGTCTACGTCACAGCATTTGTCAGTGAGTTTGTATTTCGATAGGCAAAAAGAAGTAAAATTGCTTGTGCTCTCTAAATAAGACTAAACTAATGGAATACTCTCCCCATCTATTATATGTCAATCATAGTGATACTAGACAGTCTTGAGCTTGTGTATGTGGAAAAGGGAAGATCCTCCTTGTATGTTCATCTGCTCTGTGACACAGCATGAGCAGCAGTTGGAAAACATGTGGCTGGCTGTCTGTCTGGCTTCATGTGTCTCAAAGGAACCTTCAACCTCCCTAATTGGTAAATGGAAATTGCTGGTGAGTGGAAATTGGCAGATGACCACAACTAAAGGATAAAATGGGGTGGAAATGATAGAATATTTGTGAGGAATGGTTTTAATTTACCGAGGTATGCAGGACCCTCAGTAGATTAGCTATAATGGCTTTCTCAGTAATTTTTTTTCATGTTGTTATCTGGCAGCACGTTGCCGCTACAGAGTGGAACGTTTCGCAACACGATATGATGCTCATTAAATTGCGTCGTCTCTAGAGCGTGACAGTTTGTGTTCCCTGCAGTCTCCACAATTTCCATAGCAACACTCAAATGCTGTCTCGTTCATACAAACTGGAAACAGCTCTACAAGGACCAGGTGCTACCTTGGCATTCATAGAGCAGGGATGGTGGATTATATTGCTTAAGATGCTCTTTTTTCTCCTCTAGGCCTGATAATCACTTTCTGGAGGCCATCTGCTGTTTCCCAATGGTGTACTTTATGGCCGGCACCATAGACAAGTAGGTATTTATGGGTTTACAGGATATCACTCACGTATACAGGAATCACTCATATTTTCTTCAGAATTAAATATCCACACTTTTAATATAAATATATGCTGAATTGTTTTTGTAGTTTGGATAATCTGCTGCAATGTGGGATTATTTACGCTGATAACCTGGTTGTGGTGGATAAGGAAAGCACTATGAGTGCAGAGGAGGACTACATGGCTGATGCTAAAACTATTGTCAATGTTCAGACCATGTTTAGGTAAGTTGTTTTCTTTAATCAATTTAATCTATTTCTATCAGAGGTGGGTAGTAACCCGCTACTAGGAATAGTTTTAATGCAGCATACTTTTTACTTTTACTTGAGTATATTTGTGAAGAAGAAGCATTACTTTTACTCCGTTACATTAAGCTACATTCTGCTCACTACACGCTACTTATTTCTGTGATGACTGTATCTCACCAATCAAATGTAGCCATTAGCGACTTTTGACTTCGTTTCACCAGTCAAACAGAGTCACGCTGTCACATGACCGCACACAAACTACCCGCGCCAAACACAGGCTAAAATAGAGCACAGAAGCGTTGGCGTAGGAACCACGGGGGGTGGAGGGGGCAGTTGCATTTGTCCCATCCAGTAGTTATACCAGAAGGAAATAATATGTTGTTTTTGCTTTCGCTTTTATTTCAAAAGTGTGCCACCAAGGTAAATGTGTCAGATAAGGGGGTCTTCTTTCAGCCTTTGTTAAGGTGTCTGTTCAAATATACATCCGCTCCAATCAGCAGCTTCACTGGCCTCTGATTCACCTGGTCAGAGTCTGATTTATAAAGTTAGGTTGCTTCCCAAATGTGTACTACACACTAGTACTATACAGTATACACTATGTACTAATCTTAATAGAGTTCGATAGGCTAGTACACAAAATAAACAATGAAATGTCATGTTTTCATCTTATTTTATTGCAATTTCACATACAGCACTATTATTCAGCATTCATCGGATTATTTTTACCATATAATAATAAAATACTAATACTAATAATAATAATAATAATAATAATACAAGAGAATTTAATTAATGTTACGAGGTAAAGATTTAATGTATTATTTTAGTTGTTTAAGAGATGTTATCCGACTCTGAACTTTTTGTGCATTCAGGTGTATAATTTGACGTCCTGATTATTAAAGAAAGGTTACTCAGCAGTTATTCAGTACTTAAGTAGTTTTTCACTTCATACTTTTCACTCTTACTCAAGTAATTTATTGGGTACTACATTTTACTTTCACTTGAGATACATTATTCTGAAGTAACAGTACTCTTACTTAAGTATAATTTTTGGCTACTCTACCGACCTCTGATTTCTATACATGTACACACTATTTATTTTAATGTCTTATTCTGTCTCTAGGTTGTTTCCCAGTCTCAGCATCATCACTGAACTAACTCATCCCTCTAATATGAGGTTCATGCAGTTTCGAGCCAAGGACTGCTACTCTCTGGCTCTTTCCAAATTAGAGAAGGTAAACCTATCCTTTTATTCAAGCAATATTAATAATTGTGGACTGTACACATAGGTTTGATACTCAAACTGAAATTCATTTGAACATTTAATACTGGTTGACTTAAATTAGCACATAAATGTGGAAAAGATAGTTTGTTCTTGTTACTTTGCTCAGTAGGGATGTAAATATAATATAAATAAATGTTACTGTAAATTGTAACAATTTGTTACTATGCAAATCAAATTGAATTGAATTCAATGTATCAAGTGTGTAAAAGCAAACATACATTCACTATTCCTGTGAATTCACATTCACTGTTAACTTATAATTATAAGTGCTGTTTAAGGAATTCAAAAGCACTTTACAGCCTAATCTCTATGAACCGGATAAACAACCTTGAGTAATTTACAAAATTCCCTGTACTGTTATAAAGTTTAGTTATACTGAATATTGCCCTGGCCATGATTCAGCCGTAGGCACAAGCCCACAGGGTGAGTAGTGTAGCTAATCACAGCCAGCCTGTTATCCAGCATAACTACATGATTGAGAGTGATATTGCTGTTTTGTGACAGTTCTATAAACAAAAAGGCAATTCAAACACAATATGGACAAATATTTTTGTCAATTTTTGCTCAGTTAGTCGAAATAAATCCTAAAGAAATATCACTCACTGGACTCACTGTTAAATTGCTTCTAATAAAATTGGATTCCCTTCTTCTGTTTCATCTATTTCTATTTAGGTTTGATATTTTTAGGCAAAAGCTGTGTGAAAATTTAGAAAATCTCTTGTTAGATGATGTCGTCTATAACTGTACTGCAGTAATGGTTTTAAAACAGGAAGCAGAATTTTACATACTGAATTCAGTATTATAGGAAATATAGACACACCTGGAACACCCACTAAACCATCTATACCATAGACCAGAATGAACCCTTGTATATATTTTATTAATAAGTGTTTAAGTTAATTCAGAACTGTTAAAAAAACTATATTAAGGTGAGAAAGGCATGAGATGGCCAGACATAACTCTGTCTTAAAGAAAGGAACAGTTTTACCTTTGACTGTGACATAACTTAACTTATTATAATCTCTTTTTTTTTCAGATAGAGAGAGATAAGGGATCTAATCTTGCATTCATGTTCCGCCTCCCGTTCGCAGCAGGAAGGGTGTTCAGTATCAGCATGCTGGATACACTCCTCTACCAGGTAGGCTGTTTTTCTAACCACACACTACATCTATAACCACACACACTAACTTGACCACACACTACACCTATAACCGCACACACTAACTTCCACACTGCAGTGAGCCTTGCTTTCACAGTCGTTGATGGTATGGGTGGGGAACAGGAAGCTACCCATCTTTTGTAGAAAAAAACCTTATCACAAGGTCAGATCCACTGCATGGTATTGCAGAAACCAGTTTAAGAAATACTACATTTTATGTTATTGTTCTATTGATCCCAAATTTTGAATTCTCAAATTTTGAATTTTCAGTAATTCCATTTTCCTATTTTTATGTTTGATTAGAAACATTCAGAATAAATCAACAGGGGACAGTGTTGACCTTGATGAACCCTTTTACAGATTCTATGTGGCACATTAGACAAAGGATTTGTAGTTAGACATTAGACAAGTAGTGTGTTATAGGGTTGTCCTTCTATTCACTGTATTATAGCCCCTGCCCCACGCCTCCCCACCCCTCACAGAAGTACACATTATCCCTCTTGAGATTTGATCTTTTAACATCAGAATGTGTCTTGGCATGGTTTCAAAATTTCCAGCAGATTTCAGGTTCCATTGTGTTTTATGGTCCTCGGGCATTCAGGCAGAGCAGTGATATTGATTTTCTGTGAAGCACCTTTTGAGCTTCCTCTTCTGTTTCTTCTAGTCTTTTGTTAAGGACTACATGATTCCTATTGCTAGACTCCTGCTGGGTCTAGACACTACTCCAGGCTCTGGCTACCTCTGTGTGGTAAGTTTGACAAATAGACATGCATGCATGCACACTATATGCATGATACTATACCAGCCCCATACTATTACAAGTCCTAAAAAGTTTTTTTTCTCTTTATTGAAAAAATTATATTATAGGACATTAGATACACAGGCACAAAAAAAACATTGTACAGCAGATGCTGTTTGCTGCACATATTAATCAACCATGCTGTCTCTGGTGAAACAGATGAAGGTGACCGAGGAAGACTTGTGGATCCGGACATATGGAAGGCTTTTTCAGAAGCTCTGTTCCTCCAGTGCTGAAATCCCCATCGGCTTGTACCGCACAGAATCCCACATGTTCTCATCATCAGAGGTATAGCTAATAGAGTTACTGCATGATTTATTCTGCCCTCTAGTTTGTCCAGTTGCTTGTTTGACATGAAATCGCAACTACACCTGTTATCAGATATCAGTCTCCTGTTATAATCATTCATACCCCCTGATCTCTCAAGGGTTTAGTCCTCTTTAATTGATTCATAATAAATATGGATAGTTTATCGTATTGTGTTACAATTCTTAGATTTAGCAATGCTTTACAGTGTTTATATTATTCATTTATTAAGTAGTAGCTACTTGAAAAAAGAACAAGCTTAATATTCCTGATCTTATGCATGTATGTATGTCGTAAGCCTGCTTGGAGCAAAGACTACAATCATTCTTTTGTTTAATCAGTAATATTTCACATTTCCAATTTTCTCAGCCAGTTGTTCCCGACAGTAAAGGCCAGCCAGCTCCAAATCATTTCACTGGTGCCAGTTTTATAAAGCACTGACAACCACATTGCGGTTAGTGCCTAGACAGATGAATCAGGCTTCATTAGATCTTTCTATTCGAATCAAAGCTGTTCCTTTGCTTGGCTAAACATTAACATGCCTCCTGACAGTGTTGTTATTTGAGAATCTGCAGCCAGAGGCTGATGATGTGTTTATGTTATCAGACTGCTCATATAAACTCGATAAAACCCCTAAAGGCAAACAAGTAAAATTGAAGGTTCAAACTCGTGAATCTGATTTTCTGATGTGCAGAATACAGTGTTTTCTAATATTAAAACAATATACAGTAGATCCCACTAGAACCCAACACACACACACACACACACACACACACACAGACAGTAATGTAACAAGATCAACTGCAATAAAGCCACCATTGTACATGAAACATGAAGTTTCTTACTTTATAAATTGACACACTGGGGTGATTAATTGTCTTGTTATTATTTTTAGTTTTGAGATTTATAACTATTTGAACTTTTCTAATGATATAAGTCCAGCTCCAGTTTGAAGAACAGGTCCAATTTCTCAATACTTCTCATGTACTATCATTCTTGAAGAAAAAAAACCTCTCCACTGTTGTAAAATGAACCATTAATTCTTCTTCTGGTGAGCAGTCTCAGGTGTCTGTGAATGTGGACGAGTGTGAGGACCCGCGGGACAGACGCGAGTCCTGGAAAGAGAAAACAGCCCATAGGAACTCGACAGGCAGTGACCAATCAGAACATCCACTGCTGAGGAAGAAAAGCATGCAGTGGGCACGGAGGCTAAGCAGAAAGAGCACGAAGCCACCGAGCCGCGCTGAACGCATCAACCAACAACGCCTGAACCTCTACAGACGTTCTGAGAGACAGGAGCTTTCTGAACTGGTAAAGAACCGCATGAAGCACCTGGGTCTGCCCACCATCGGCTACGGTGAGTCAGCAGGGACCAACAAGTCCTGTTTGCTTGGTGGTGTTGATCAAATTATATAGCACATGGGTCATTCCTTGTATTGCTGCATCTTTACTATTACTGAAGAAAGCCCTCTCGTTACCTCTCATGTTAAAGCACCATGAAAATAGTTGTAGATTTTTTATAACGACACTTCGGGCTGTGATTGGACCGTGTTTGCATTTCAGAATGACATGACTGAAGCACACTGATTAAAGTGAGGGAATTACATTCACTTCTGATAAGGCTTCAGTATTTAATTAGTGAAAAAAAGCAATGTTTTGTCATCATTAGAAGAAGACAAAAACAGACCATAGGGTCAACCTGATAATGTTCTTCCCTTTAGATGGGTTTTATATCTTAATGCATACCTATCTACTACAATGACTTATTTTGCTAATAACATAGCTAGCCATACCTCTGTATTTCCTAACACACACATGCTATAACATGCAAATGTTATTTTTAAATCAGTAACATATTTGAAACCATACCATGAAACCATGGGGTTAATCATACAAGTATATTATACAAGGAATGACCTGTATAGAGTTAATGACCGTTTTTATTATTGAGATTTATTATACATATATTGATTTTGAAAACACAGTTAGAATAGTTGACATTATTCTGGGTCCTGCTGTTGTACTCAAAGCCTGAATATACCAGGTACGTATCTGTTTCTCTATAAACCTATTTTCCAGGTAGTGGCTGTGCCATAAACCAGGCCGTTAATTACAAAAGCCAAAGAGTTTAACATCATCAATTTGACTACAACAGTAATGCCAAAACTGACATGATTTTCCATAACACAACTGACTGTAAAATACATGGCAGTATATATCAGCTGGAGTTTGAGAGCAGGAGCAGCTTTAATGTGTCTGCTAAATGAATATTTTATTGCATTATAATTTGAACAGTGTAATTTATATGATATTCCACACCTCATCTCACTTCATTATACCCCATTTAAGCCATTATACCGCTTCTAACACGACTCGGGATGTAATGTTGAGTTTAAAACCAGAAAATCTTAAATCAGAGGATTAATTTTCTGTAGCAACAGCACTCATTAATATTTATATTTTTTTATATTAATACCCCTATTCTAATAGTCACTATAGCAACCATTCATTTGTATGGCAGTCAGTCTACATAATGTAAGGTCAATGATGATAAAAGTAAAGGAGATTTGAAAAGAGATTTCTTTAATAAATAAAACAAATGTTGATATGGAGAAGCTGTCTGTAAAGAGACATTTATTTATTTAACATGTAAGTCTCCAGCGGCAGAGCTTTGTACCTTGGAGAAAGTCTTTAGGATAGAGGATTTTGTGATTTCAGGTTCCTCTGTAACATGACAAACTGATATTTATTTTTCTTTTTTGGCTTATTAAGGGTGAGGGAAAAAGTGTTAATAGCTGATATACTTCACAGTGTGTGTCAACATACATACATACACACAGACAGACAGACAGACAGATAGATAGACAGATAGATAACTTCTCATATTCTGAGTCTCCTGTCCTTCGCTATTCATCATCTGGATGTTTTATTTTCTGCATCATTTTAGGTTTCACTTTCTTTTCTTTTCTATTTTGTCCCTGTTCATTCTATTTATGTTCATGTATCCATTCATACTACTACTACTACTACTACTTATAATAATAATAATAATAATAATAATAATAATAATACACAGCTCTTGAAATTGATTGTACACTATTGTTTTTGTTAGAGAATTTGCCAAATCCACAAAGAAAGATACTCTTTGTTTAACTTTCTCGTTTCTTGTGTGCATGATGAGTTCTCTGTTGCTTGCTTGACCCCTGCATTCTTCTCTTTCTGCTTTGCTTCTTTCCCAATTGTTCTATAGAGGATGTAGCTAATTTAACTGCGAGTGATGTGATGAACCGAGTAAATCTAGGATATTTACAAGGTAACAATGCAAAAATGTCACTGTCTGTCTTAGTTTCCCCCCAGTACATAAATTAAATCATTTTGTTTATTATGGGGTTATATTTAGATTCATGGCTTGCTGTGGGGGAAAAGGTCATAATTATTATGTACTGAGGCAGAACCACCTTGTTTCAATATAGGATATTTGGATCTTGATAAATCTCTTCTTGCTGAATAAAAACAGGATGATTTTAATATCTTCAAAATCTGAAGCCTTCAGCTGATCTCTTATATTGATTATGAGCACAATATTGAAAATGGTGTAATGCCTCTTAAGTAAGTTTTCTTTAGAGGAAAAAAATCCACCCTGAACGACCTGGATATGAATCTTTTTAATTAACACAGACTGAGACTGGGCATCTATCTGTCCCTCACCAACATGGTCTAACCTGGTTTCCTACATTGGCCACAATGCAATATGACAGCCTCTTCGTAATGGTGCCAGTAGGAATTATCCTTTGTTTTATCACTACTTTTACCTTCTCATCTGTTCACTCTTCTATAAACAGAAGATACAACCTAATGCTAATATCATCATTGTTATGCTAGTCATGTTTTAGATCGTTAACTAACAGACTCAAGTGTCTGTAATAAGTCAGCACTGAATAGCTGCACTGTGTTTGATGTCTTGTTAAACTTTTCATGCGTATAATGTTAACTGTTAAAATACACATTTGTGGTTATTTGTTTTTTAGGCGCAAAATGAAAACCAAACCACTTATGTTAAAGATATTTCCCTTTTTCATATAAACACATATTTCAACTGTGCTAACAATGTAAAACCATTGAAAAAACCTACAGATATTACCTACAGATATTACCTGAGCTTCAGGGTGGAGTTTTCCTTTAAATAATGATACAGGCAGCATACAAAAGCAAACTGAATAAAAGATGCTATTTAAAGAAAAAAATATACATATAAACAAACAAATATAAAATAAACAGTAGTTTAACAGTAGCACCTTTAGTATTCTTTTCTAAAATAAAAACATGAGTTTGTTCCTGTATGCTACTGTATTGTCTTCTGTTTGAATTGACTTGTATAAATGTTTCACATGTATAGATGCCAAAATCTGAATTTTCCTCTCTGAAAAGAACATGAGCCATGGCAGAAAATAACGATAAAAATTATCCCTAGCTTAGTCTGAATGTTTTTGGTCCTGATTTTCCTCTTAGACTAGTGATGTAGTTCTTTTTCTCCTCTGTATGGTACTACCTGAAGAGGGTACCTACATGACAGAGGGTATACAAGGTACATTCCTAGTTATAGGCACCTGATGATGATGATGATGATGATGATGATGATGATGATGATGATGATGATATGCTGAAGGACTTTGATTCCAGGATGTTTTTGGACAGAGTGGAGTAGAAAGCATTCTGCCTGTGTTGGGAAGGTGACCCCTGAGATTTTAGTCACACTTTTAACCCGCTGTAAGATATTTCAGAGAAACTACTACGGAAGACACCGAGTGGCACATAATTTTTTTTTCCCCCTGTAAATATTTCAGTTTTTCCCACACTTGAGTCCCACACTACCAATGTATTTTGCTTCACTCTGATTGGTTGAGCCTTGCCTTGGTGGGTGTGTCAGATGCTCTGAGCATGCCTTTATCTGTGTGTCAGTCCTGCGTGTTGGCATGGCAAGCTGGCGACGTGTTTGAGGTGGTCTCTGGGAATGGCAGTGATGCAAAGGCCAGGTGTATGGATGGCTCAATGATTGGCCGCAGATAGCGTGTGCATGAGTGGGCGCATGGGAAGCGCTTGCAGCTGCATGGTGGTACATAAACACAGCCTTGGCCGCTCAGTAACGGTCAGCCCTTTTCTCTCTTTCACCCGGCCTGGCCATATAAGTGGCTCAAACAGGTGGGTTTGGACGAGCAGAGGCACTTTGTCCCCGAGCTCGAGTCCCCCTTTCATCTCCCCAGCATCACACTGCTCAGTAACTCACACACAGGTAAAACACACAGCGCTGGCCCTGAAACCCACTTGACCAAACCAGAAAGAAGTATGACTCTCAGAATTACTTTTACACACAAACAAACATGGATCCACATATTTTGGTTTCATTATCTGTCAGGACTTTCCATAGACATAATGATGAATGTCGCTAAATAATGATATGCCTCACCCTAACCTTTTGACTCTTTAAGTTTTTGTAATATTTGTTTTTGAATAGACGATTAGTAAAGTCAGGACACGGTTTTGTCCTAACATTTCACCAAAGTTGAAATGTATCCTGACAGTATATGTGGAGTTTTTGGCAAGTGTCCTGACTTTTCACATTAACATGTACACACAACACACATACTTACTAACTAGCCATTTATCTGGTAGGAGGTATTTTCAGTAAAAATGTTTTTAATCTACTATAACTAGAAAAGCAAAATCCAAACCACATACTATAAAGTCTTTAGTTTGTCACATACTTTAAGCTTGACTAATGTGTGTATAAGAGAAAAAGTTTGCGTGTTATAGTGGTGGTGTATTGACAATTTCTTGCACAATAACAATGTCTTCTTTCACTTTCTTCCTTACAGATGAAATGAATGATCATCAGAATACACTGTCCTACGTGCTGATCAACCCTCCTCCAGACACTGTTCTGGAGCTCAATGACATTGTGTAAGCCCCAGAGGATGAATGCATTTTGATCATTGCAGTAACTAGCATGCTATTTAACTTAAAATATAGGGATATTAATTAATGCTCCAGAACTATCTATGGTAGTATTGTTCATATACTAAAGATCAATTACCACCAATCTGTTACTGTAACTATTACATTTTTTTGTACATTCTGAAAGTCTACTCGCTAGAGTAGTTTGTACTTTCGAACCCTGCTATCTGGACTATCTTCTGTATTCTGTAAAATTATCAAGTGTTTTATGGGTAAAGCAAAAGCTTTAAGGTTTAAAATTATTATTCATTCCACAGTCATGCAATCTCTGTTACAAAACATCATAATTATAGGTGAAAAAAAAATCCCAAAAAATGATACACTAGCACCACCTAGAGTTATAGCTGAACTGTTTGTTTATATTATTTACCGGCTGTTGATAAAAT
>JAOVVF010000028.1:10367816-10384913 GCA_028565595.1 Duopalatinus emarginatus | reverse complement strand
CTTTAGTATAATAAGCCCTATGGACCAATTTCAACTGCATCAGGCCAAGTCTGGCACATGATGAAGAGGAGTTGACCATATTAGTAAAGTTTAAGTCATGCTAATCCATATTCATAAGCATCAACATGGTGTTGGTCTCCCAGTTGCAGCTATAACAGACATTCCTTTTCTATGTAAATTTTTGACATTGTCTTTTCTTCTTTAGTTTACTACAATTACTTTGTAGTAAATTTATGCAGGCAGCTGACCATCACAAAATTTTTATAACTAATTCCCACATTAATCATTTTAATTTTGTCATTTTCGTAGTTTTTACTTTTATGTAAATAAAATTTTAATAACATTAATGTGTTTCAAAGTGGTATAAAATGACGCTGCTCTATTTTATCCATTATCAATCCTAAAATAAGCAATCTCTGTCAACAAATAGGCACACATACATGTTAGTTGATTACTGATCCTTTCGTTAAACCCTGCTGCCTGAAAGTGCATTTAAGCATAAGGTGATAAAATACACTCTACTTTGTTTGGGCTGGTTTGGTTCTGAAAGAGCTGGTGTAATACTGGTCATGACAGATTCACATAAAGCAAATATTAACTCGCTTACACACACTCGTGCCCTGGAACAATCAGGCTTTGTCAAACAGGTTCATGTGGGTTACACCACACAAAGCCTTGTACAGGGTGTGGGCTCAATCAAAAACATTTGCATCTACAGGGATAAAGCTACAGGTGAGTGGACAGTGAATCACCAGCACTTTCAATTTCTAATCACTGCAGTCGTAAAGCACAATGACAGAAGTCAATGAAATCCACTCCTTTCCTAATCTTGTAGTGGAAGCTCCCACATGTTTGCACTGGTAAATGCAATATTAACAAAAGCGCTGTGCTGTGTGTGGAGATAAGGCATGTTACTACAGGAAGATTTCCGCACACTGTGAAGCATAAACTCTAGCCACGCAATGCTGTGTTTCCTTATGCTCTGTGCATCTACGCTGTCACAGATAATAGATGTCATAGATAATCGTCAACTATCTATTAAACAGTGTAAACATTTTCCAGATCACATGTGGACCTTTTCTGCAAAACCTGACCCCATTCATCCCAATTACATCAACTAAAAAAAAAAAAAGTCCGACGATGTAGGTAGACACATCTCTTACCATTTTGATTGGCTGGCACATGAGATCACCATCTGTGATAGGCGTGTCATCTCCCTCCATGACGTAGATGCCTTTACGAGCCAGGGCCTGTATGACTGACTGGTGGGACTGAAGGGAGGCTGCCTGGTCCCCTTTCAGAATGAGGCCACACACACGACAATACAGCTCAGAGGACAAAAGCAGCCTGATCACAGGAGGCTTGATGTGCTCCTGTTCATACTGGTCTGTGTAGAAAGGATCCCGCATGTCCTCTGGAATGTGATCTGAAAAATTTTAAAATAGCAGCAGAGTGTTTGCACATGCAAGTGTTACTTTATCATTGTGAGGGTGTGAAAAAGCTGTGATGCTGTGTTTTACAGTTTAAGAACTCCCATGTCAGCACTGATGAACTTGTGTCAGCTAGGGCCTTGTTGTAAACACAGAGCCTTAATATTTAGTAGAAGACAGAGACTACATCTGCACTTTGATTAGCAGCACCTTGTACCTTCTTTCCACAAGTACATGTATTATTTGGGGCTACAGTTCTGTTGAAACCGAGCAAAATCGGCCCTTATGAGAAACCCTCGTTTGTTTCCCCAACATCCCAGCAGAGGTCAATACTGAAAAGAGATATGCAGATTTCTGGGGCCAACTAGGGTCTGCAAATGTGGAAGAAAAAGAATCCCCTCAGCATCCAAACAGTAATCACAGGAAGTTATTACTTCCAGTCAATCCCAGACCGCCATTCCTCTTGCACAGGCATAGACCTGTGTAAAGAGGTGTGTTTTTGGAGGGAACACAGAAGAGAAAGGCTGCATTTGTTTGAATTTTGAATCACAAAACAGTTAACTTAATCTCACAGCCACCAAAATAACTGGTCACGGTTTAAAATAAAAAGACCTTTACTGAAAAGGGACTATAGTTTACATTGCTTTACTCCCATTAGGATTGTCCTTGCTTATAAAGTGACTCCATAAAAAGTCTTATAAACACAAAACCATTGTTATGGAGATTAGTTTCATCAGCAAACTCTTTCAACATTCCAGCTGTTCAGACAGAGATTCCAGCAATGAATCTCAGCAATATTGACCTGGGTATTATATTTTACACAGTAATTTTTAATGCACGGTTCAGATACACTACAAACAGTGAACATACAAAACAAACTGCCTTCAAATACACACATGGTATTTTTTTTTGATGAACCTGAACCTGATTTTTACATTTTGACATTTGATAAAAAAGAATCCATATGATCAGCTTATGGTTTTTTCTCATGTGGTTAAATCTAAAAGTTTACCTGAATAGAATTTTGAAGACATGGACAGGATAAAGCAGATGATGTTCATGTGTCATCATGTGTAATGCTAATTAGGATTTATGCCTTAAAAAAACAAGGGTCACATCTGCATTACAGCACATTCTGCATTTATGGAGCTCCGGATACTTTTGGTCATAATTAAAAGATGATAAATTGTTGCTAGAGAACAAAATGGCAAAAACACATCTGAAGTGTTTAGCAAAGTTCAAATAGAAAACACAAAGCAGAAATCCTCAGAGCACAAAAATCACCAACATGCAGTTATGGGGCCTTTCTGAGATCATCTAGGTGTGGTCTTAATAGTATAATGACTGTGCATGACCAACAGTTCTCCATCACTGATAGACAAAATTTTGTTTGTTACCATGCCAGTGCATTCAGCCACGAGTTTTTGTTTTTTTTTAAATATATAAAAGCGGTAAAAAAAAATCTCAGCTCCAGCCTTTCGGGCAAGTTTTAGCAAAGTAAAGTGACTGCTGCTTTCCTTAGTAAAATGTTTATTACATATGATGATCACGTTGCAGACGACAACACTGCAGACATAACAAAAACTATGTGATGATGCCCTAAAGGTCGTCCGGGCTTCATCCATTTTTTTCTGTTTGATAGGGCATGCACATACACAGAATGCTTGCAAAGTGAATGAAATTTAGACGCACCAAAAATGTAGACAGCTGGATAACTAGCTAGCTTGCTAAAATGCCTACTAAGATAGCTTTTATGAATCCGAAAAAAGGCTGTAGCCATGTTAGACCTGTGATTGGTCAGGGTTATAATAACGACAGCCTGAACCACTTTTAAGAGCGCCCATTGTACATTGAGAGGATGACAACACTACAGAAATTCAGCAGACATTTATTAGACTTTGGAAAGATATACTTCATTGAGGACCCTGAGGAGCCAAACTAACATGACTGAAAAGAAAACTCAGGTTTAGCTTTTCTAGAGCTTTAAAATAACTATAATCTTTCCTTACAAATGAATACAGATTACTAGAGCAATTCTCATTCTTCTTTATGACCACAAAGCTGGGATGGGACCCAAATGTTCTCCAAACACAAACCTACAGATCGTAAAACAATACAGAGCATTAAGAATAAGAGGAAGAACTTTTGCTGTACAGGATAAACAGGCTGACCTTACCAGAAATTTCACTAATTATGTAAATGGGAAAAATTTAATCGACTGCCTGTAGGGACATTCTCCTGAGTGTTTAACTGCCAGGCTAAAACAGACCTGCACTGGCCAGTGCCCAGAAAATATACTTTGTGCAACAGTCCTCATGGTTATCATACCTTTCCATCATGTGGAAAAATTAAGCTCAATTATTGCAGGAAGAAAAACAAAGTCTCAGAAGAGAGCTGTTTTAAGCAAATAGAACTGGTTAAAATAAAGCCCTGGTTATAAAGATGCAACAACTACAGCTTTTTAGCTTTCGCGTAGGATGTTTAGTGTGTTGCATTTTGCGATCTACTGTTGGACTATAATGAGGAAAGAGGAAGAATGAGGTTATACATCTTCCTACTTCTGTGCTGAACACAATCTCACTACTTGCAAATGCAAAACCATAAACGAGTTACCTGAACACAGTGCATGTCAATCCATTTTCGACACAGGATACATTTCCTCTAACTCGAATATGGAAGTGATTTATAGACATGCCTCACAAAACTATTGCTGGAGAACTTTTAGGACAAACGTTTTGTTTTCAATTACTACACAAAAGAGGGTTTTGAGAGATGGATGACCACCACTGACAGATAATTTAATATGGTCTTGACACCAAATAATGGGAAGTTGTCAGTTTAACAATAGATTGATATAGTTTATGGCACATTAAGTGTTTTGAACACATCAAGAAAAATACTATTATCCAGTTCTCCCATGCTTTGACTGTCCTGTGCCAACTTTAACATATACGAACCCAGGCATAAACTATACATTATGCATGTCTAAATTAGCAAGGCATAAATAAAGTGTTTGTTTGTTCGTTTTATTACAGTTAACTTAAATCAGAGCAACATGTTAGTCAGTAGAGCATCAGCGAAGTGGATTATCTATACTCAAAATCAGACAGAGTGATCCAAGGTGTGGTTAGAATATAAAGAGGAACACATGGTGTAAGTGACATGAGAATAGATACAGGGAATCTGCATTCATTCATTCATTCATTATGTTCATTAGTCACATGATGTGCAAATATAACCGTCCTTTTTTTTCCTCAATGCCATGCGCCGACCCCCCCATGTTGCCGGCCACATGGCTCATGTCTAAATCCGCCATTGGCATCACTGATTGTAAAATAATTCCAGATCGCCAACATTTTGAGTTGTCTGCTCATTAGTGCTGCAACGTGTACTAACCGTAAGGTATCAGATGTTGGTATCGGAGCCTCGTTTCCGAGTACGAGTACATGAACACGGTATCGGGCCGATACCCGATACCAATATTGGTATTCATGCACCTCTAGTCTGAATATAAATAGGGGTCTTTAACCCTTCCTCACTTGCTCCAACAAACATTTTGCACATCTTGTACGCATTACAGACAGAATAATTCCAGCGGTTCAGTAGACACATTCACACTTCACATCCAGACTGATGCCTGTGATGACCTACACTGAGCTCCACCACTGACATAAATGACCTGTGTGCGTCATATAACAGACACAAAGTTGAGTGTCTCCTACATCTAGAGTACTGTACAGGTGAGATACCATTTCTGGACAAACGTGTGTTAATCATTATCATTATCAGTTCACATGAGATGACCTATCTATGTATAAATCACAGAGATTGGAATTATCACGTTCATGATGGGTCCCATAGCCATTCCCAACAAAACTTTTAAAAGCACTTCACACACCAGTTATTAAAACGATTCATTATTAATAACTGTCTTATTTACACCACTGATCATACTTTATCATGACTGTAAAAAGAATGTCGCTATACCTGAGCTAGGAACTTAATAACATACCTACAATTTCTCTGACAGCTGTTTAATAAAACCTCCTTACAACAGTATTACCTTTTATACCATGTAACAGACTGTAACACTTACTAACACAAGGGGATTAAAATCAGAGATACACTGATAGCTAACTAATACATGTAAACAATGTAAACAACAAATCAGTATTAAATCATCACGTGCCACTTTTAAAGCCAAAGCAATCCTTCAGTGTGTAAACACTGAACAGTCTTTATGATGTAGCTCAGCAGGTTCTCTCTGTTAACTAGTGACCCTGTGTGTGTTATATAAAGATAAATAAACACCTTACCTATTCCGTAGGCTTTAGCAAACAGCCAATGGAGGTTGGCAGCTATTTTGGCCCTCGCTGAATCGTACATTTCCAGCGGGGTGATCTCCACTGCCTCGCTAGTCGCGTCCATCTTTCGTCGTATGCCGCTGTCTCCTTCAGCCCCCACGTCCAGGTCCATTCCGAGACCACGTCCTACAACAAACAATGCCAAACAAAACCTCAGCTACGGCTCTCCCTCAGTGTTCCTGTAATCACTTTATCATCTGCACTTTACCTTCCGACCAAACGCACAGATAACTGACACAGGCAGCGGTAGGCCAGGGAAAGTCCAGCTCTGTAACGTTAGCTCTCATAGCATTATGCAAATAGGTTAGCAAAGCTAACTGGCCCGCTGAGCTTGTTTAAACCTACCCAGATGCTACACGCAAACCGGGCTGATAATATAGTCAGACTAAAGGCTATAAATTACAGCGCAGGGATGTTACACTCAGCTAGCAAGCTACTACTTTGTACAGCGCTAGTTACACTAGCTAGCTAGCGTTAGCTGTCGTTCCTGATGACGCGCAGGCTAACTATAGACAGGTATGCTATATAGGAGAGTCTACCACCAAAAGCTCGTGGGTTTATTTGCTAGGTTAGCTTACTGACACTGTTTACGCTGATAACAAAAGCAGCTGTTAATGTTTGTATACATTTAAGCTATAACGGAGTTCACTGCACTGATCACAAATTGGTAAAATTACTATGTCTGGCTACACAGTTAAAGCGTATACACATATATACTGGCAATACGCGGCTGTAACAACGATAGCCTGCTAGCAAGCTAACTATCCTAGCGTTAATTAGCGAGAGAGAGAAACGGTTTGGGGGAAAATAGCCCCATTGTCGGTGTTAAACGCAACATTTCTGTTTCATACCTTAATAATCTATGCTCTCGATCCAACTGAAGAAATCGGCTGGTGGATAACATGAGATAACATGAGAGTGGGCAGAGCAGCGGAACTCACGAGGAGCCGCTGGCCGAGTAGAGGACCGTCTCCTCCTAACAACAACTCGGCGGTAGCTAAGCGACCCGTATGTGGTCCAACCTAGCGACCGCGCGCGCGACGCCCATTCAAGTTCAAAATGTAACCGACGTTTTTCCTCAGAGGAGAATAATGACTAATGGCCGCTCATTTTAATCTTAGTCTTTAAATTAAAGTCATTTTACCCCAGACCAAAATGAGTTTAGTAGATCAATAACACACCACCCGTGTATTTTAGTGTTTTATTCCTCTAACCCTGACCCTAAATGACCCTCTCTGCTCCAAATTATTGAATTATTACTCTGGATACAGACACGGTCACAGCTTCACATTTTCATCAGAACATTTAAAAAGATTTAGCTATCATTTTTAATCCAATATACTTTTATATTGGCTGGGGCAGCAATAGACTTGTGGTTAAGGAACCTGCTTTGGCACCAGATGGTCCCAGGTTCAAGCTCCATAACCGACAAAACTCGACTGAAGTGCCCTTGAGCAAGACACCAAACCTCAACTGCTGCCCCAGGAGCTGCCCACCACTCTGGGCACGTGTGCTCACCGACCCAGTTTGATTCACTGCACAGATGAGTCAAATGTGGAGTCAGTGGTCAATAGAGAAGTTATTATTTTTATTTACTTTTGCAGAACTTGGTGAAAGTTTCCTCGCAGTTCACTAGCTCTCCAGTCTATTTGCGCCCTACAGAAACAGTTCCGTGCTTGTATCTAGCCTTGGCGATGTAAATGGTAAACTCAGGTTGAATCCGAAATGGTGTACTATAGCAGTATGTGTACTAGATTGCATCTGGTACACACTACCTAACCGATAAAGCAGTAGACTCCTTCAGTATGCGAGTGTGCAGTATATACACACAATCTCAGACATACTACATGCCTGCCAGCTTATCACATGACACTTTTAAAGTCAGACTAAACGTGTTTGTGTTTACCACAAAGCTAATTATAATGTTACATAGGGTTGCACTTAATCGTGAAGTAATTTTAAGTCTTATTATTCTTGTTATTCTGGTTATTCCACATTTCCACATTTTTTCCCCTCAGCTTGGAACACCTTCAGAGCTCAGGTTGAATTGCACACAGAGGAATGTAACCTTACAGAGAAATTAAACCCATCTGTGCAGCGAAACACACACACTACTAAACACTAGGGGATAGTGCACACACTTGCCCTGGCTAAGGTTCCTAGTGTCTTATCCGTTGGAGGGATGAAACCTGTGACCTTCCTGTCACAAGACTGGTTCCCTAACCACAAGGCCACAAAGCACAGTGTGTTAGCATACTTTAAAATGGGTGCCAATGTAGTACTTCATCCATGTATTTTTTGTGTACAGTTTAATTAACACTAGGTATTTGAACACACTACCTGCTGTTTTGTACAATTCATTGTGGAAGTACACGGTTTTAGAATACAAAATCAGCAAAATCGTGCAGGGACTGAGGAAGGGGAGTATAGCGAAGTGAATGGTCACAGAGTACATGTAACACCCAATGCACATCCAATTCTTAACCTTAATCCTAACCTTCCAATGAGAAAGTGTCCTTGTTTTTGACAGTGACCAAATGGTTTTATGCCTTATAAAAAAGTGGCTGCAGCTGAAACGTATATTTTCTTTTTTCAGGCAGCAGAAAATATAAACCCTGATAGGTCTAAAACGTCAGGTTTGCCACCTATGTTAACATGTCTATTTTGCACATCTTAAGGCCACAGAATGTACTGTGTTAATTCTGGCATACATGTCCCTTTTGTACATGTAAGGCATTTAAAATCAGGCCCTAGCACTTAATTAGTTTCTAAAGGGGAAACTATGAGGACTTTTCAATGTCACTGTTAAAAAAAAAAAAAGATAATAAAAAAGATAAAAAATAATCACTCACACCCTGAGACCAAGGGGCAATTTAACATTGTCAATTGACAATGTTAATGTGTGTTTTTTTGGGAGGTGGAAGGAAACCAGAACACTCAGGGAAACCCACATGGACACGGGAAGTACATACCAAACTCCAGAAAGAGACCAGAATGAGAATCGAACCCACAACCCCAGATCTCTGGGGGTATAAAGCACAAACACTACCTGTAGTGCCACCGTGCCACCCTTAATATATATTAATATGTAATTTGGTTTTGCTCATATAAGCCCATTATACAAAGTAATAAATGAACGAGTGGTGTCTGGTTTCATTTCTTATATTTTTTAAAGACTTAAAAAGATATTCAAAACAAGAGACTATTGTTTATTGACCCAGGAATATTGACCCACTGAATGCGCTACTTTGTTTGACCAGGTGATGTCGCCATTGTGCATCATGTTAAAAGGCTTTCAGTAACCAACGCTTTTCCAGTTCCAATTTGTAGGAAAGTCTCACTGATTTAAAACGCTTCATTTAGGAAACAAAAGTCCTGTAAAACAGATGAAACTCACAAACCAGATGCAACAAAGGCTGCAAGCTTTGGCCTATAGCAGCTGTTTTACTGTTAATGTTGAGTATTATCCAAATTAAGCCACCATGCACGACATTTGGAAAATAAATAAAATATAGGAATGTTTCACTGTTGCAAAGGCATTTCAGCCCAGCAGATGGCGCTTTAAGAATGATAATCTGCAGTGTTATGAATGTTAAAATGGGTTAGGTAACATTAAGTCTTTTAAGTCTTTTAATATTTGTGCAGTCATGATCAGGAAAATACACAGGATGGTATGAAAATACAATGAGGCTGATTTCTTTCTGCCATACACTGTAGATTCATGTAGCCTTTCAGTGAAGGACATGTAAAGTGACTGAACAAGTGATTGAAAGTGAAATACTCTTTATTAGGATTTAGGCAAATATAATTCTAACTTAATTTTATTAAACCTCACCCCCTTACAATACATTTTGTAGAAATAAAAAAATGAAACACAGTACCGTTTATTCTGGGAAGTATATACCCTGAAGTACCAGAAAACCTGATACAGACTTGTAAAATAAAAACTGGTACAGATTGATGATGGCTTTATAGTGGTATGGTGTTTGTTTTGCTGGCATGCCATGGGACCCCTGGTACATCTACATGTGTCTCTGACAGGTGACCGCCATGCATGCCTCCTGACGAGTTACACCAGTTCATGTTTTTCATTCATTCTGATTGGTTTGGCCTATTCCAAAGTGCCTCCGCACATGTCTAGAGATACCAAATTATGGTTACAGGAACACTTGTTTCCCTGCCGAGTGGATATCCTGTAAAAAGAAAAAAAGAAAAAAAGAAAAGAAAGTGTGCACTAAGACACCCTCATACTTTGGTTGTTTCATTAAGGAGCAGATGGCGAGGCAGTCCTTTGGTAGAACCTTAAAACCTCCAGGATAGTTTACTTAAAAACAGCAGGAAATCTATCATAAGTAAACAACAGGAAATGAAAATTAATTTGCAAGTAAGATAATATAAATATACAAATCGTGTGAATACCATGCACTCAAAATGTGTTTAAAACTATGCTTGAATAAGCAGATAAAAAGTGGTGACGGCACAATCTGTCTCATGCCAACCAAGCATGTCAAGCAAAAAGGCAGTGTGTCATGCAGATAGACAAGCTTTAGCAGGGAATGGTTAATAGATTTTAGATGTTAAATCTGTTTCGTAGACTTTGTGACGTTCGTTGTTTTGTAAAAAGTGCAGTTTTTGTACAAACTAATATGGACCATGAAAGTGAGTATAAATAATGTCACAAGCAATGACAATAGGATTTTGGCAATGGATTTGCCAAATGGTAGGATAAAAGAGTTGTTTCCCGTTATGTCCACTGCCTGTAGATTTTATCTGCTTAACCACTGGATATAACACACATTCATAAAATCCACATTCAAATTATTTTTCAGTATTTCATCCGTCCCTATATCTAGCAGACAAGCCAGATTACTAGGATGATATGTGTGGCCTGCTGAATCCAAAAATGAAAAAATAACAAAGCTATTAAATGTATTTATAAAAAGTTTTTAGAATATCCATAACAAGATACATAATTCTAACAATATTATTAGAGTATTTTTACAAAAAAGGTGAAGCTAGTCCTTCAGACTCCATAATGCACATACTGTACATATGGGAATGTTTAGATCAAGAGTCCTTCAACCAGTCTTCAAATGTCCTAAAAGTTTGTCATTGACGATTTAATTTAAATCTGAGGACTGAAAACCCCTTGAGTTAGAGCAGGGGATATAAAAGGGATTAAATGCTTTATGACGGTGAGTATTATCTATGACCCTTTAGTGAACATGGAGACATGAATCTCCACTGACATGGTCATGGGAAAGAAAGAATTTGAACAACATGGTACAAAGTCAAACGCCTTCCAATGAACAACAGTAGACATGCTGAAATCTGATACAAATGTGTATCTTTTATTCTGTAAAGAAGATCATTTGCAGATTGACAGTAGAATGAACAGAAAATATACTTTATGTAAACTATTAGTTAGGCATTTTTTTTTACAAATATTACAGACTTAATTGTGTTGACATACTGTATAATCATATTTGAGGGCTCAATATGTCTATATAACATCATACCAACTTATCACCTTCCCCTGGTCCAACAAAACTAAACATTTTTTTTTCGTTTTGTAACTGATAGTCAATTGATAGAACATTTTTAGATTTCTAATTGATCGTTTTGTCTATATGTGGAATTTGAAATGTAAAATTATTTGTATACATCTTTTACATCACCTCTAACTCAGTGATACTGAGCAAAATATAGTGTCTCTTTCTATGAGAGAAAACAAAGAGCTATTGTTCCAAAGTTTTAATTTTCAGTGACACGTATAAGACTTAAGATTTCTGAAACAAAATCCTGTTCACATGAACCATGTCCACTAGGTCTATTTACAGTAGCCATAGGCTCCAACATTACATACCACAGGAAGTAAAGACAGGCTCACAAGCTTGTCCACACAACCCCATACATTTTTGGCCACATGACCAGTTCAGTAAAATTGAAAGGGAGGGAAAAATACAGCGTACTTTAAACTGCAAACTGTATTACATCACATCAACACCTAAAAAAGGAGTCCGAATCCTCACTTTCACACCCACCGTTACAGTGGACTTTTACAACTTTGCATTTCGCAGGAAAACAAACTCCCAGAAACCAACTGTACAAATGTGCTGAAGTAATAAGCATCAGCTGCTACTACTTGGACATACACTGTACACCTATTTGAGAAATTATGACAGCATGACCAGGAACAATTCAGAAATGGATTAGGACCTTTTATACACTGAAGATTTGAGTGGTCGATCCCTATTGGCTGTAAAGGCAAAAACGTACAGGCATAAAAACGGTTTATCTTTTTGTTCTGGTGACAATAGATAAGCATTAAAAAATACTCATCTGCTGTAATACTGAGAACTTCATTTTAAAAAATGTGCTCTATAAATGCCCATAGACACATGATTTACAAAATTATACAACAATGATGTAGAAAAAAAGGCAAAATAAAAGTAAAGACAATTGGACTACAAAAAATAAAGGTAAATAAATACCCAGTGTATTTTAGTGGAAACACAAATATTACAAAAAACAAACAAACAAAACAAAAAAAAAAAAACAATAAAATAAAAAGGTACTTATTTAACTCATCAGACACATTTGGCAGTGACCTAATTTATGTACTTCAACTCCTCAGGGAGGTAAGAAAAAGTATAAATAACAATACATTAATAAATAAAAAAAAGAAAAAAATGTGGTTAGTACAAAATACATAGAAAAGATGTTTCATTTTAACTGGGTTACTGCTTTTTTACATTTTACAAAGGGTACTCTAACAAAAAAAAAGTCCATCATTATCTATTAAACTGGTTCACTTAAACTGCTCTGGAATGTGTGAGATTTGGGAATGCATGCTTGTGGGTGGGCTGGAGATGCCCTCAGACCAGTCGGACATGTTGGAGTGGGGTGAAGAGCTGGACCACTGGTCAGGCGAGCCTGGTGATGGTGTGAGGAAAGGATGATCGGGCACCTGCAGCTGGTGGCTTGGTGTGTTGGTGTCCATACCACCTGAATAGCTGTGCTGTGATGGGGGTGTGAGGAACTGTGTGCTGGCCATGCCGGAAGCCAGCGTCTGAGCATTAAGGAGCTGCGTCTCCTGAGGAAGGATTGTGTGGATCGGGACGCTGCTCCCTGTGCTTTGCTGCTGCTCGTTGCTGATGAAGTTCTGGCTGCTGCTCAGGTTCTGATTTGGGTTTGAGTTCTGGTGCTGTAGCTGGATGCTGGGTTGCTGCTGCTGCTGTAAGTTGGGTTGCATTTGCTGTGGCTGTAGGATGTGTGGCTGTGTGAGGTGCGCATCAGTCAAGCCCTGGTAGTTCATCATTTGTGGTAGCGCATTGGCAGGAACGCTGCTGTGGAGTGATGTCATCAAGGTGTGCTGGCTTTGTTGGCACATGCCACCCTGGCCCGGGATGTTTCTCATGGCTCCAAACTGACTCTGTTGACTCAGACCAGCGTGCATCCTGTTCAACCAATCACACTGCCCATTCATGGCTGCTGATGCATTTGATCCACCCACAGGCAAGTGTGTGAGACGTGGAGGCAACGGATCAAACTGCAAGCGTGCCAGCTCCTGCTTACCAGCCATGCTCAGGTGGTTAACACCCACGTGACCGTCAGGAACAGCCTGCAGGTGGTTAAGTGGCAGAGAAGGTGACTGCTGGAAGGGCGAGGGCATCAGAGGCGGCGAGGCAACATCTGAAATGTAGCCGTGAGGCGACTCGAGGGAATCGACAGGCGAGAGCACAGCTGAGCTGTCTAACAAGCTCCCTTTACAATCCTGCGGCTTCTTTTTCTTGGACTTCAGGTCTTTAGCATCCTTGCAAGCGATGCCCTTGGCACCAGGTTTTCTTGCTTTCTTGCTCTGCATGGAGGGCTTCATGCCACTCAGGTAGGCATTGGGCGAGCACAGTGGAGGGGAGAGTGTGGAATTCATGGGAGCACTAGGCATCGGTGGGCTGCGCACCAGGTTGTACTCATCCATGAGGCGCACAATGTCATGGTGCATGCGTTCCTGAGCAATGTCGCGTGGCAGCCGGTCCATGTGGTCGGTGATCTCGCGGTTAGCGAAGTGGTCCAGCAGCACTTTGGCTGTCTCGTAGCTGCCTTCCCTGGCTGCCAGAAACAAAGGTGTTTCTTCCTGTGGTGTGAGAGGAATTCATGTTACAAAGATATCACTATTAAGATAACATAATTCTTTATTAATCCCACAGTGGGGAAATTCTGAAATATTTACTCCCTGTTTATACTGATGCTGTTGTAATGTGCTCAGCTCCACCTTATAAATAATGCATAAACTACTCTAAAGTGAGTAGAAATACTATGTTCGTAGATTTGGAGCTTACACACAGTTAAAAAGTTAGTCCCTTCAGTATACTGTGTTTATCTAGAATTTAATGTACCTTGTTGTTTTGCATGTCTTTATTGGCTCCATTCTTAAGCAATACCACAGCTGCGTCCACATTGTTCACAGCAGCAGCCCAGTGCAGTGCGGATTTTCCTGGTGCATGAAGACACAAACAAATCTTAATCTCTTTCCCTAACATTTCAGTGCTCTCAGTAAGCAAGGACACTGAAAAAGTGAAAAAAATAGGCACTTTTACTCAGTGATAGTCATAAGCATTACCAAAGTCATCTATTGCATTGACATCAGCGTGGCAGTTGATTAGTTCCTCCACCATGCCTTCAACGGCTAGTCTGGCTGCCAGGATCAGAGGAGTAGTGCCGTCATGCATGCGGGCATCGAGATCAGTCGCACGGTTCCGTATCAAAATCTGTAACACGGATTTATTTACAGTGGAATCAAACTGGTAGGTTGATAGGTTTCATCATAGAATCAGGTGATCAGTTAGAAGAAAAAAGCATGAAGCCAAACAATGAAATCAAAATGCCTCGACAGGACAGGTTTTTTTCTTTAATTTATTACCCATCTGTACGTTTCAGTTTCAGAAGCACCTGCTAACTGCCACTTTCATAACAACAAGCTGTTATGAAAGCGGTTACAAGTGGCATTGTGGGTGTGCGTGTGTGTCTGTGTACCAGGATAATTCCAAACTAAAACCTGACAGGAGGTTTAGACTTGGCCATAGATAGATTTCAAAAAGATTACAAGCATTAAACATGCACAGAACTGATCACACACCTGGAAGACCCCTTGTGCATCCGAAGCCACAGCAGCATGCAGTGGAGTTCGTCCCATGTTGTCTTGGATGTTAGCATCAGCACTGGCCTCCAGCAGTCTCTTAGCGGCGTCAGAGCGGGCATAGCGGGCGGCCAGGTGCAGGGCGGTCTCGCCTGTGCGGTCCGTCTGATTGTGCAAGTTAGCGCCCTGGTAAATGAAGTCATTTATGACATTGGCAGAGGCATCCTCCTCTTCCTCACTGTTCCCCGTTTCCAGACCTCCTCCACTACAGGAGGCGATCATTAGAGGAGTGAATCCGTCTTTACATGAGAGGAAGAGAACAAGGCAGGAACAATGTATCAGTATAAATTCAATCCATGTCAAAGTATTTTTTGTACATGTGTCAAGTCTTTTGGCTGTTTGGGGAACATTTTTATATAATGTTTTATCAACATTCCTACAACATTTTTCAATTGTAAACCAAACCAAAAATTTTAATATGTATTTAAAACAGTCTCTTTTTAATTCAGTGACCGTACACAAAGGCAATTGAAGAGTTACAACCAAATACAACCACAAACCTAACTCAAACCAAGCCAAAGAGAAATGTTACCCAAACCCTCACTCATGTTCTCAGCTGAGAGTGAGATATAAGAACCTCTAAGAGGCAGTCTGAGGGCATAGTCTACTCCCATCCCTCTTCAAAGTGACGGAAAGATTATGCCAAAGTAACAAACAAATCGAAAGCGGATTTGACGTGTTTGCCTCTGCCAATCATCCTCAGATCTCTTCGATAACGGATTCTAATCAAGCGCTAGGGTTTTTTTTTCTGCTGAGCTTAAGGGAGTGGGCTAGGCTTTTGAAAACTTCATGGCTGGTATAAGCGAGCATTATCATCTCTAAGAAGAGGCTTGACATGCCGTCTTCAACAGGGCCTTCTTTTCTTCAAAAGAACAGCTATTCCCAGATCTATCCTGATTTTGTCAATTCCAGCACATTGATTCAAAGAGTAAGGGGGTGCTTGCAAAAAAGCACACTGCCTTTAATTTTTTTCTTCTTCACAGGTTTTGACAGTTCCTAAAACAAAATCATGAGTCTGATACAGTTTCTGTTTAATTGGCACGTGTAAAGAGATAGCAGGTATAATGGAGGGAGCGAGGGGTTCTCTTGGGCACACTCCCCAAGGTTCAGAGCTTTCAGTGAGTCTTTGAAGTTGATCTCTCGTCCCAATGGGCCCTGTATATTAAAGCTGCTGTGATCGATTTTTTAAGAATGCTTCAGTCTTAAAACCTGTCTTTTTTTATATCCGGATAGCCATCAACTAAAGCAACTAAAATTTGACCACTACCACCTGCATTAACCAATCAGGCAACTATTTTACAAGTTCTCTTTGCCTGTCAGGAAGCAAAGTGCAAAGGTGCAGGAGATAACGAGGATGCCAACAAATGAGGATGGGCTTACACTACAAAACAGCTTAAGGAATAAAGCCTTCAAAAAAGGAGCATACAAGAGGGTGAGTACTGGAGAGACGTGAGATTTAACTGCTTTGAAAATAGTTGCTGCTTGAAAGATAACTGAATTGACTTGGTAGGATTTTGGGTAATTTATCCTATTATATATAAGGTATAAATGTATGTTTACACATAATACTTAGTAATTGACATGTTAAACAACACTTATATATCAGTATAAGTTTCTATGTGCACATATTGCTCTCATAGATAAACTGATTTATATAACTGTTTCGTTCAGTGTTTCACGGTGCATGCGTCACATAATCTAAGAAGTCTATATACATAATCATTGATATGGTAAACTTTTCTTTAAGATGATGATTATTTAACATTTACAGGAGTCTCCAATGTCTTAGCATTTTGTATCAGCTTTTTTGTGGTTCCTTTAAAATTTCCACCACAGAAAAGTCTAAGGGGGAATTTTACTGCAACAAATCACATTTTGTTTTATTAATGCAAGAGAAAGAAAGATGGGACACTGCAGGGCCCTTCAGCAAGGCCTTTAACCCTCAACAAGAGAGAGAGAGAGAGAGAGAGAGAGAGGTGTCTGCCAAATGGCATTAACCTTCCTCTTGTGTTAGCTTTCTGTTACTCTTTCTTATGTTAACGGGTTGGTTTTGACCCGTGTTTTAAATCAGCCCTCAGATACCCTAAAAACAATTATTTATCAT
>JAOVVF010000028.1:10335549-10366600 GCA_028565595.1 Duopalatinus emarginatus | reverse complement strand
TAATAATTCCCATTTAATAATAATTTACATAATAAAAATGAATATTCCTGATGAGCGTCAGGGTGGCAATCACGTCAGTATTGGTCGAGTATTTTCCTATAGCAAAACCCCCTATTGTGTTTTATTCTTTTCGCTTTGTTTAGCTTTCGCCACTAACGTTCTTGCTCGGCAATGACGTTGCTGCTTATGAAATAAAACCTGCACCCCATCAGCACTGTCTGCATCATAATGCTTCTCAGTGATGAAGTGTGCAACTGTTTAGAGGCTTTGAAATAAGGTTCGGAGATTCTAGAGTGTGAGGCAGCAATAAGGTGGAGCAATGAGGTAGCAGTATAACCAACACCACCGTAAAACTATATTGAGACACATGAAAAGGTTTCCTCTGTTACTGCATGCAGTATATGTCACATTAAATGGTTTCAGACTAAACGTTATAGTAAACAAAATGAACCAGAGTAAACACGTAATGTTTTAATAAACGTCTATTTACAGAAAACTGTCCAACAATCATATATCACATGTGGGGAAAAGTAATTGCCCCCATGTTACTTAATGACCCAAAATAACCTGAATCAGTCAGGCCACACTTTAGCCACCCTGTTGTAAATACTGCTACTACTACTACTACCATTAATAATAATAATAATAATAATAATAATAATAATAATACTGAACCACAGTTCAGGCATTATCTCTTATATGGCTAAAACTTCAAACAGAAGATCTTTCCGAGAGTGGCTGTCCTGGCAAAATCTTTTAAAGCATGCAGTGACGACTCAACATGGGAAACAAAAAAATCAGTATTTGCTTTGTCTGCTGTTACTTATCAATTAAATATAAATTAATATTATAAAACGATTTTTGTATTAACATAAAAATATAATAGTCCATCTGAAAACTGAGGCACTGATCTGGAAAGTTATGCTATTTTTTATTAGAATGATGTATTTTTTTATAGAAACAAAATAATTTTTTTAAAATACTGTAGCCTTACCTGGTCCTCGGACATTGACGTCCATGCAGTCGTTCTCGTTCTCGCCTTGGGGAGGTGTGGGGGCTATAGAAGGGATCCTCAGGTCAGCTGCGTCCAGGTGCTGTTGAGTCCACTGCCGATGGTCCTGCTGGTCATCCAGATTCAATATTGCAGGCTCCTCGAACTAACGCACACACACATACACAAGTACACAAGCTGTGAAAATGACCTTGATCCATATTAACTGGTTAAATAAGCGATATGTTCTGAGACACGCTCTAAAACTGCACTGCTAGGCTAAAAATAAGCCTCAACGCTAACATTTACTTTTAAAGCATTAAAGCAGGCACACCCAGAGTGACATACAGAAATGCACCAACATTGGAAACGTACCCAAAAGAACACCATAAGGCTGAAATTATTTAACATAAATTAAATTAAATATTTAATTATGATTCTCATTCATACAGGTCCATACAAAAGAAAAAGGAATTGCACCAAACAGTTTAGATTTTGAAAAAATCTAATTTCAGGATATTATGGAAACCAGTTGTCAAAACTTTCATAAATAAAGATTACCACAGTTCGGCTTACCCTAAAGCGCTTGGCGTCTGCTGGCTCTTCCTCTCCCCATTCATTCTGATTGTCATCCATTAGTGAGATATCAGAGTTCTTCAGTGGCCTGTGGGGAAAAAATTTCCCATCAGAAATTCTGCTGTGCCCTCCATCTCCGAACCCACACCATCAGAAGTCCATCTTAGCACCACCACAAAAAAACCTGCAAATCTAACAGCCCATCCTCTCATCACTTCCCCTCTATTCCTTTATGTCCAATTTTTCTTTGGTCACACCAACACCCGAGAAAACTCCACGCCAAAATGACATTGTACTTACTTTAAGCCGACAGAGTCCTCGCCGACAGGCTCTCTCCGTTTCTTCTTGCTTGGCTCACTTGTTTTGAAACCCTCTGGGAACCAGAGTTGGCCGTGCTCTCGTCTCCGCTTACGGGAAGCCACCATGCCCACGACCACAAAGGCCAGCAGTGCCAGGCCGGCCAGAACCAGGTACACTACGTAGGGTCCTGGGGGTTGCGGCGGGTCGATCTCGGCTGAAAGAAGAAAAGACATGTCAGACCCGATGGACGAATGTGGGACAGTGTGTGATGGGGTCACACACATGTCCTTGTACAAGAACAATCCTTGCACACGCAAAAGGTGCTCGGCTAGCGATGCAGTGAGACGGGCCAAATTTGTGGCGTATGCTTACGAAGTGCGCATGCCATTCAGGAATAATCAGAATTGCTAACCATTTTTTTCATTATAAAAAAAGAGGTGCTGGCAAATAGGAAGACGAGAAAGTTAAAAAAAAGAGAGAAGAACACCTCCTCTCACATCTCCTCAGCCCAGGGTACCAGGAGACAACTTTACCACTTCTTCTTTAAGGGGGAAAAAAGGGAGGGATTAATGAACTTCAAATTACTGCGCACGCTTTAAGCTGTAAAGACGAAGGATTTATTAGGATTTTCAAGATAACAAAGACTCCCAACTTCTAGCACACTCCCGATCAATTTTCCTCCGCTAGTCTTTTTTCCTGCCCCTCTCCCTGTCTCTGCTAAAGATTTTGAAATGATAAACTCTCCTAACCTAAACCCTTGGAGATGCGCTAAGGCTTGGTGTTACATTCAGAGAGGTGAAGGTTGCAGCAGCCTGCTTCTTTCCATGCTTAGGCCACACTGCGATCTGTGTGTGCGCACGTGTGTGTCGAGACGGAGAGCAAGAGACGGATATATTTGCGAAACGGATGTGGTGATGGGGAGCTTGATTTGCGGCAATTAACCATTTTGGTGCCTGGAGCAGGTAGATTTGCCCTCTGACTGCGTCACTGATTGTTTAGTTCAGCTGACTTGCGATTCCGTTTAGTGTTTGAGTACAAAAAAAACAAGAACTTCAAAGTCATCCACATAATCCCTGCCAGTAACAGATACTGCCGCATGTGTGCGTGTGTGAAAGCGGGGCTGTTAAAGGTCGAGCCTAGAGTGAGTGCTGCTGGTATATGCAGATCATTAGAACAAATGAATGTCCATGAACAAGGATGCTGTGGATATGGTTCACATGATGTTTTAAAGCAAGCTATAGTGTGTTTGCCTAGTGCTGTGTGTGTGTATGGCTGTGTGTGTGTGTGTAAAATGGCAGTACAGTTGAAATGAATGGCCCAGACATACTAATTTTGTCCAGTTTGTTAGAAAACTACCGATTGATACTAAGATCTGACACTGGAGTCTCCTTCCATGAGACAGTGGCACGTTTTACAGTTACTATGACAGCCCTATGTGCTGGTGTTCAATAATTACCTTTGACAGCCTTAATGTATGGCATGTTCAGGTTGCCACTGGAGGCAAGAGCTCCCAAGAAGGCAGCAACATCAGTAGCACTCTGGAAGCACTCGGTCGACTGCTGGTAGCACTGTCTGTTATCGATCTCCAGATACACCAACGAGCTATGAAGAAGGCACAACGTTCTGTAACACCATGTCTTCTATTTAATGTCCATATCAACTCAGACTGACAACAACACTCAGTGACTTACCTTTTCACTTGTGTGGGGTCTTGGTCGTGGTGGCCTGAGCCGAAGACATCGGACCACGAGTCCAGTGAGCGTTTGATGGCGTGCTTCTTGAGCTCATGCATACTGCCGTGGTATGGGTAAATCATAAGCTCGCCATGCACGTCCATCCTGAATACCACGTTGGTGTGCAGCACCCGGCTCAGTTCACATAAGAAAGCTGACGAGTTGTTGCGCAGCTGCTCAGGTGGTAACTGCACCACCAGAACCAGTTGACCTTCTGCACGCTTTTCGGGCACGTTCTCGGCACAGTCCAGTCCGTCCCAGTCACACTCTGCGTTGTTGCAGCCCTGATCACAGTGACCATCCGCATAGTGGTCTTTACAATACTGATCATACAATGGGCTGAAAGAGACAGAGACACAGGAGAATTAACTCTAATGGCTAGGAGGCATGGAACTTGAATTGAAATCTTTCAGTCTTCTGTCTGATCAGTGTATTCATTCACTGTAAATGACTCATTGTGAAATAACTCATTGTATTTCACTGTAATTCACTTGAGACAATGCTCCAATGCTACAGTAATTCTACCAAGCAGATGCCTACTCACTTGCACTCGCCACTGCTGGTCTGGCAGTCAAAACCGTCATAGAGGCAACCAGCATTGTGACACTGTTTATCACAGTGACCGTTGTTAAAGTAGCGCCAGCACTGCAGCGCAGCCGAGCAGTTCTTCCACGGATCGTGGAAGTTGAGCGAGCAGTCGCCACCATCCCACTCACACTCATAGATGTTGCAGGCAGTGTCGCAAAATCTGTTGCCCTTTTTAGCCGCACAGTCAGCAACCGGGCAGCTGGCCACCACTTCAGGTGGTGTGATGTCTCGGCCGATGCCGCCAGAGAAACTGTGGTCCAGAATGTGGCACAGCAAGCCATTGAACGTCTTTGGGCAGACACAGTGAAAGTAGGGTGCCTCTGGGATGGTTTTGCACGTTCCTCCGTTGTAGCAGGGCTTGGAATCGCAGTGCCCATCAGATGCGTGCTGGCACTCAGGGCCACTAAAGCCTGGTGGGCATAGACATAGGGGGGATTTCTGGCCTGAGATACAGGTGCCACCATTACGACAGTGTAGGCTGCCACATGAATAAGCATCATACTCGCAGGTTGAGCCAGTGAAGCCCTGGAAGACAAAAAGAAGAAAGAAAAGGAAATAAAAATCATTATCAAAGTATTGGCATCATACAAACTCTCTTAGACAAATGATTTACACTTACACCATGAATTGGCAGGCATTAAATGAATAAACAGCATCAATTACGGTGCAGAAAGTCATTTGAAAAAAAATGGGGATCTTATAAGTAATAAATGTGTCACTTACTGGAGGACATTTACAAATAAAGCCATGGGGAGTGTTACTGGCTACAGCACAGGTCCCTCCGTTGCGGCATGGTTTTCCCTTACAGCCATCAAAGACGGTGTCACAACGCTGACCTATTAATAAACACAGATGCAGCCATGTACATTAGCCACTACATACTGAAATGAACAGCCGACATTTATAATGGAAAAAGCATCTATGGCCAGACAAAACAGAATTAAGACAATCCACATGACTGTACCTGTGTATCCAGTGCGGCACTCGCAGCGGTAATTGTTGGTGAGTTGGATGCAGCTGTGGGTGCCGCGTGGGTCGCAGGGGTTAGACAAGCACTCGTTGACGTCCCCTTCACAGCGCTCTCCCACATACCCAGGTGGGCACTCGCAGTGGTAGCCACCAACACGGTCCACACAGCGTCCCTTGTTAAAGCACTTGGGCTCCTGGGTCACGGGGTCAGTAAAAGGTGTACAGTCATCAATGTTGATTTCGCAGTGAACACCTGGAACATAATACATAGAGTGTTAGGGAAAAAAGTTTACCATTCAATATTATATTCAATGCTATGATATGTCTATCATGATAAAGAAGGGAGAATAGGATGCATAGTGCTGTAGGTATGTATGCATGTATAGTGTTTTGCTTCTGTTTACAACACTTACACCTTACCTGTAGAATGCAATTAAATTCCTGGCCTTTACAGACCCAGGAAAAATCAATCACAGAAGAAAATTCTTGCTAAGCTGACTACTGTCTGCTAATTAGTGAAGTGTGGGATGAACAGATTGACAGAGGAGGTAGCTGACCTTGAGTTCCTCTGGGACAGGAGCATTTGTAGGCATTGACGAGGTTGATGCAGATGCCTCCGTTCTGGCAGGGCTGAGAAAGGCACTCATTGATCTCATTGGAGCAGTTCACTCCATGATAGCCTGGCAAACACTGCAAAAGAGAAAGCGAAAAAAAAGAGTGTATAAAAGTAGCACATTCTTGTTTTCCAAGCATTGTTTTAATATCTCACTAAGCAAGCAGTTCCTAGTCAATTGGCTAACAAAGAAACCGTGTTTAGAAATCTTAGCATCATGGCATTTAACAGTCCAGGCTTGGGTTCAGTGGGATTGGGCTTGGGATTAGGATAAAGCAGTGGGAAGCAAATAAACATTACATATCACTGTGTATAATTTCATTATGCATCAGCTCACCTCACAAGAATACCCTCCTAAGTAATCAGTGCACGTAGCTCCATTCTGGCAAGGGTTGGGGATGCACTCGTCCACCTGCTCCTCGCAGTAGCTGCCAGTGTATCCTGCCTGGCACTGGCAGTAGTGTGTGTTCCCAGCGTCCAGACACTGGCCAGAGTTACGGCACAATCTGGCAACATCCACACCTACAGAGCAGACAGAGAGAACCTGAATATCGACTGTGGGTGCAGCATAGAAAATAGGCCGAGAGTGCAGAAGGAAATGCATTCATAGTCCTTACCACGCTGTTTGGCTGCCACCTCGCAAGACACACTGGGGACGTCACAGTAGAGACCAGTCCAGCCTGTCTGGCACTGGCAAATGTAAGTAGTGCCACTTTGTCTGCAGGTACCCCCATTCTTACAGGGAGATGGCTTACACCAGTTCACCAGATCCTGGACAGCAAAAGGGACACGTTTAAATGTTCTTTATTAATTCACTGTTAGGTTCTAAGTAGAGGGCATATAGTACAGTAAATCTTTTTAGGGATTAGATGGATGGATGGATTAATGAATAAATAGATAGATTTACAGTATATAACTGACTAATTGTTTACTTTTTGGTGCATTTAAATGCATATACAGACAAACTGTTATATTTTTAAAACACCTAAGACATTAGTCTATTTTATATTATTTATTAATTTGTTATATTTTATTATATTACTATTTTATATTTTTATAATCTAATATTTGTTTTATGTGAGCAGACAGTCATCAAAAGCATTTCACTGCAGGCTGTACCATGCATAACTATGTATGCGAAAAATAAAAACTTTAAATCCTTAAAAATTATATAGAGCAGTCTAGGGGGTTTACCTGGCAGTTGAAACCATGGTAGCCATGAGGGCAGGTGCATTTGTACGTGCCATAGCTATCCTGGCATGTTCCACCATTCATGCATGGTTTTGAATCACATTCATTGATGTCATGCTGGCAGTAATTGCCCGTGAAGCCAGCCGGGCACAGGCAGCTGAATGTATTGATGCCGTCCACGCAGGTGCCGCCGTTAAAGCAAGAACTGAATCAAATATAACAAAGAAAAACAAAATACATATATATATACGGCTTTGTAACATCATGCATAACGTAAGCGATGCCTGTCTCAAGAATCTGTGTTATGAATAACTTAGATAGTACTGTTGAGTACTGTCTCATACCACAATAGTGCATTGGCTGCTGGATCAGAATCTGACTGGTCAGAATGCATTGATTAAATCAGCTCTAACAAAACTGTCATTCAAGCCACCAGTTTATATTAACGTTCCCACTAATAAATCTCTATTAAGTATCATTTGAGTTTCCATACTCATCTATTATAAATAGTTTATTTGGTTCAGATCCCAACTACTGGGGGAAAAGTCACTTTTTTAATGTCCGTCCTGTGCTTGCACAGATATTTGTAAACCAAAGGGGGCACCAAGGGGCAATACAAGCACAAGTATAAAGGGCATCTCAGTTTCCAACACAACACGACTGTAAATCTTACCTAATCTTCCTGCCAGCTCTCTTATGCAACTTAAAAGAGGTTGTTTTCAAAATGGCTACTGGTTCTAAATCAGATTTAGCTTTCTAAATAAAATCAACTGCAAACGGCCGAGACAATTGAGCGTTGTAAGCACAACAGTGAAGGCAGTGTGTGTGTAAAGGTTGTGATTTACACATCAGAACCTGGTTCAATTGATCCCAAGTCAGCTCAAAAGGAAAAGCAAATGGAGGGTGGGTTTTACCTCTCAGTGCAGTCTTGTGTGTTGGTCTCGCAATGAATGCCGCTGAAACCGGGCAGGCATGTGCAGGTGTAGCTGTTCACGCAGTCTGTGCAATTGGCTCCATTCTTGCATGGATTGCTCTCGCACTCGTTGATGTCCTCTTCACATTTGGGACCACGGAATCCCAGAAGGCAAGTGCATGTGAATGTGTCTATACCATCTTTGCAGAGTCCACCATTACTGCACGGGTCTGGGTGAAACACAGGTGGAGGTTATATGCGTCAGCAAGTAAATAAAACCCTCAGAGTGTGACCAAAGAATAGAATTATGGGCTTACTGGGCTTGCAGTTGTCAATGTCAGTCTCACAGTTGCGGCCAGTGTAGCCTGACTTGCAGTTGCACTTGTAGCTGCCAATGGAGTTCTGGCAGATGGCGCCATTGAGACATGGGTTTTTCACACATTCGTTGATATCAATCTCACAAGTCTGACCTGCAATAACAGGAAAGGAAATTAGATGCAACAAACATGCAACAAATGTACTAGGACTTCCTTTAAAAGCACTGGAGTATTTTATTCTAACGAGTAGATCGCACGCTACTGCCAATAAACCTACACTTACGAACCTTGCCAACCTTCCGGGCACATGCATGAGAATCTTTCATAATCTTCTGACTCCTTACACACCCCACCATTTTTACATGGTTTGGGACTGCAAGGGTCTAACAAGGTTTCACATTTCTCACCTGTGAATCAGAAAATATAATCCATGTTAACGCAGTGCAAGTTTTTTTAAAAAAACAACTAACGTTTACTAGTGCACTTTGTCCGTTTGAGTTGCTGCTTTTGGATCTTCCTCCAAAACAAAAGCCTAAAGAACAGGACTAATCCGGAGGAAGACAGTGTTGCATTCTTAACAGCACTATATTTAGTTAATGACACTGGATTTGGAAAAGGCCCTTTAAAGATTCGCCCCTTCTCAAAGACATTAGCATTTCATCACTGTTAAGAAGAGGTGGGTGGCCTCACAGCCCGTCTTCCTATCTGTTTCCACGACACCAGGCCCCTACAGGAAGCCGACAGGCCTTTCCGCTCATTGTCTTTCCATTTGCTTTTCTGTGAGAGAGGAAGCAAGGCAAACAGGAAATGTGTCAAGCTACTGTTCCCACCCAGCCTGGATGAGGACCTTGTTATTCCAGCTCCGATTCAGTGTGGATTTTTCCGCAAAAAAAAAAAAAAATTGGAAATGAACATGATTTCAGTCCAATAGGCTGTGAATGATCTGTTTTGTAAAATAACACAGAGGAAGGAAAGAATGTGGACTCTTCTGCAAACACATTCCCATACTGTTATCAGCAGCACTTGCGTACACGCAGCAGGTCAGGATTACCAAACAGGCAATCATCATGAGGGAAAAGGAAAAAGGAAGCGCTGTTGCTTGACCAAAAACAGTACATGACCTTGAATCACATTTTTTCGTATCTTTATATTTTTTCAAAGCAGAGGTCTAGTTTATAAGCTTGGAAAATGTTATACAAAAAATAAAACTTTGGTAAAAATGTCAACCTCAAGATGTGGAATCGTAATAAACAGTCAAGCTCATACCAGTGTAAGGCAGCACACAGTTGCATTTGTAGCCGGCTACATCGTCAATGCAAGTCCCCTGGTTTAAGCATGGGTTTGATGCACACTCATTAATGTTCGTCTGGCAGTTAGGACCTAGGAACAAAATCAGGAAACCAGGATCAGTCTGACTGAGGCTATGAATAGAGCACAGATGTCCATGAGGAAAAAGGAGCAGCACTAACCGCTGAAGCCGGCACGACAGGTGCACACATAACCACTGGTCATGTCCTTACAGGTGCCACCGTTCATGCAGGGGTTGGACTCGCACTCATTGTTGTTGATGTCACAGTTGGTGCCACTCCACCCGGAATCGCAAATACAGTTGTAACTACAGACAAACAGAGGCATGAGTGAGATACTGTAAATAAACACAAAGGTGCTATCAGACATCATGCACAATCAGCACAATGATGGAATTAATTAAGGTTTGTGAATGAAGGTCATCAACTCAAATGTTAAAGAGAATAATCTCTATCTCTGTATCTATTACAGTGCATGTGTGAGTCCTGGAAATTAAACACTGCAGTGAGAAAAAGTGAAAAACAAACTTTTTTTTTTTTTTTTTTACTTAATTATAAATGAAAACATAAAGCCAGTAATTGGGACAGTATATATCAGTATATATGATTATATGGCACATATTTTTGTAAAACTCTTCTATGTATTCTTTAGTGATATGAATTTACAAATTAAGCTCTAGACTTCTTTGAGAGTTTTTTTATGCTTATGCGTTGCAAAAGTGTGGATCAAAGTAAACATGTAAGTGCCTCAGGTACATCCTAACACAGAGAATTTGCATGTATCCATAATTACGTTTAATTTTTTGCCTCGGTACAAAAACAGGTTTGGTAAGACTGCCTCATTCTACATGTGTGACAAATTTAAAATCTGTTATACTTCTTTCATACCAAAAGAAAATATTGTAATGATTGTCTATGTTGATTAGCCATATGTAAATGAGTTGGAAAGTTAATCAAACGCTACGTACCCATTAACTTTGTCTTCACAGTGTCCATGAATGCAGGGGTTACTGAGACACTCATTAAGTTGCGACTGACAGGTGATGTCATGATAACCGTCAAGGCACTGGCAGGTGAAACCATTGACTCCATCGATACACGTTCCTCCGTTGTGGCAGGGGTTGATGGCACACTCATCGATATTGATGTTACACATTTTTCCTGCATAGAAAAAAAAAAGAGTCAGCATTTACTCAAATATAATACATATATAGGACTCACCATTCACTTAGGAATACCAGTGCACCTGATAATTTATGCAGTTTTCTGTTTAGCCAATCATGTGGCAGCAGCCCAATGCATAAAATAATTCAGATATACAGGACAAAAGCCTCAGTTAATAAAAAAGTCTTATCAAACATCAGAATGGAAAAAAGTGTGATCTTCGTTACTTTGATTGTGACATGGATGTTGGTACCAGATGGGCTGGTTGAGTGTTTCAGTAACTATTGATATCCTGAGAATTTCACACACTCAAGCTTACACTGACTTTTTTGTGAGTGAAAACACCTTGAGAGGTAATAAGAAAAAAATAAAAAGATTAAAAAGGTTCAAGCTGCTAGAAAACTACTAGTAACTCATATAATCACTCCTCCGGTACAACTACGGTAAGCAGAAAGGCATCTCAGCATGCACAAAACGTCGGATCTTGTGGTGGATGCACAATAACAGCAGAAGAATCCTGTAAGCCGAATTAAGCAATCTGAGGCTGCCATGGGCACAAGAACACCCAAGGTAAAGACCGGTTATTTTCTAGTTTTAACTGTCCAGTTGCTCTGAGTTTCTGTGCCGTTTGTTCTTGACAGGAGTAGAATTTGATAAGGTCTTCTGTTGTTGTAGGTCATCCACCTCAAGGTTGGATGTGCTGTGCATTCGGAGGTGCTTTTGTAAAAAGTCCTCATTTGAGTATTACTACAGAATTCCTATTCCGGTACTCATTAAGGTGTCTTGTGGACTCTCCACACACAGGACGGTTACTCTTTTGTGCGTGAGATTCCCAGGTGTAATGAGTACTTTCTGAAATACTCAAACCAGTCCATCTGCCACTAATGACTATGCCATGGTTAAAGTCAAAGAGGTCACATTTTTCCACATACTGATGTTTGATGTGAATATTAACTGAAGCTCTCTGTATCTGCACTGTGTTGCTGCAACATGATTGGCCGATTGCATAACTGCATAAATAAGCCAGTGTACAGGTGTTTGTATTAACACAGACAGTGGGTGTATAAATACATTTTTTCTTTTTTAACAAACTGAATCACCTCATTCAGTGATTGCTTTTTGTCCAAGAGCTTTTTGCCGCCACTTGAAGTAGCGCCACCATTCAGGTGACGTGAGGCACAGCATGAAAAGGGAGGTTTCGTTTGTCGCTCTTCTTTAAAGAGCCCGCCAACTTTACCCTTTTAAAAGATCGGCTTACACAAATCTTTTGCAAATCTTTTGTCCTTTAAAACCCCCCCAGATGCCTGGCAGCTCTATATGCTGAATAGGCGAGCAGGGGAGGTTGCATGTCGGAGTGCCAGGCGGGGGATTGGGAGGGAGTGTAAGGCAACACCGCAGCCAGAGTGTGTACTCGCTGGCCAGCTGTCCTGTCCCTCCACACCCTTGTTTGTGGCAAACTCACCTGGGAGAGCTTTTGTCAACCCCCAATCCCCTCTAACTTCAGAGTGTGATTCTCTTACATGATCCACACAGGTCTTTAAAAAATGCAACTCATAAATTTCTAATTTGAATCAGTGAATATACAGGGTATATTTAACACATTTGTCAACTTAGAGATAAACTGAGACTTCCAGACTGAACTGACCTGTGTATCCTGGCTCGCAGGTGCACTCGTATCCATTGATCTTGTCAATGCACTTGCCATAGTCACATGGGTTGCTCTTACAGTCATCCAGATTGACCTCACAGTTAACACCTATGAAACAAAATCAGGTCAAACAACTATTCCAAGACATTTTCTCATTTGTTAAGTATTCACATTTACATCTGAACTATTTCCTTACCTGAGGTTCCTCTGGGACAAACACACAGGTAAGAGTTTGCCCGGTCCTGACAGGTTCCGCCGTTTTGACATGGCTGGCTCAGACACTCGTTGATGTTGGTTTCACACAGTCGGCCAGAGTAGCCCAGGTTGCAGTGGCAGGTGAAGCTGGCGAGGCCATCCTTACAGGTGCCGTAGTGACACGGATTGGACAGACACTCGTCAATATCATCCTCACAGTGCTGTCCTGTGTAACCTGGACCATAATAAAAATACTAATGTGTTTCTCATATAGGCTAAGGGTCAAGCCTTGAAAATGTTCACTGATCCCTGGCTCCATAAAGGAAAGGAGGGAAAGGAAGGGGCGGGGACGCCATAACGCCAATGACTTTGGACATTGGGATATTTAATGTTTGCCATGCTGATTTACTGACTAAGAGAAAAAAGATGTGAACACCTGATCAATCATTTAATTCTTATGCCCTATTCAGCTTATTGTAAAGTTTACGTAGGTGTAATAATTCAAAATGACCATTACTATCACAAAAAAGGAGCCAATTTTTATTCAACCCTAAAACAAACAGTATAAATAAACAGTATTAATTATTATTTAATAACTTTTTAAATTAAGTCTTTAATTTATTAATTTAAAAAGAAAAGAGCGTTTTCCAGTTTAGACAGCAGAAGACGTTTGCACTGCGACTGCATTTTCATATTATGAAATACTATCAAATAAAATGCAGCACTGTGTGGCTTTTCTGTTACATTTTGTGTTTAAAATTTTTTTTAAATCCACTAAGAAAAGCCGTAAAAGTTTTAAATGTTATTTAATCGTTACAGTGTCTAAATGTTTAAAATAACTTGGTGGTCAGTATGGCTATTTGTTTGTACGTTATGGCTGTACATGAAATTTTTGTTAGTTGAAGGGTTTCAGCGTGATGGTACCATTATTTTAAAATGCTCAGCAAAAACAAACACAAAAAAAGTTTAATAGTTTGTCATACCCTCAGTGCATTGGCAGGTGTACATGTTGGGCCCATCAATACATTTGGCGCCATTTTTGCAGGGCGTGCTTGCACACTCATCTATGTCAAACTGGCATTGGTTCCCAGAATATCCTGAGAAGAGAGGCAGAGTGTGAGAGTAGTGAGAAGAGGGGGGAGGACAGGGTCAGAGGGGGATGATAAAAAGGATTGACCGCCTTCAGGATGATCTCTCCAGACCACACTTGCTTCATTCCACCACACTCGTCTACACAATCCCCGGCTAGGCTTCATTAACATGTCCCCACAGTGCTCAATGTTCTTACTCTCTCCCTCCTTGTTCCCCCCCTTTTCAAACTCCTTTTTCAATAAATCGTCATAGGGAGGAGGAGGAGGAGAGGAGGTTGTTAAAAATAGGAGGGGGGGGGGGCTTCCAAGGCCTCCTGACCAAGGGCATCAGACAAAAGGGAACTGTCTATTCAATGAAATGCAAAGCTGCACTGGTTGCCTCTTTTGTCCTGAAGAACTTTTCCATCACAATGTGCATTCTCTCATCCTGCCTTGGCCCCCTCGCTGCTTCTGAACGGCCAAAAAGATCTCTGCCACCTATAACCTTTCACTATTCAGTAAGCTCATCATTCACAATCAACCAGCAGGGCAGTTCTAGCTACCTTAAAAGTACAGTCTATAACCCTGAAGGTATATTTAAAGTGTCTGAATATTGTAATTGTTGAAATCTTAGCCATCTGTTGTAGTGTAAATAGCACCAGTGCTCATCCGAAATAAAATTCCTTTGTCGTAGTGTTCCAGCGCTACCGAACAATCCAACAGGGATTTCCTCCAGGCCTCTAAAATGGCACATTTCAAAAAGCGCTATTGTGGTTACCATGGTCTCACTATATATGCCATTCAAAAAGCAACCCTGCCCTGCATTCTGAACAGAGCCCTTATTTGCATCTGAAGACAGAGTAGAGTGGCCTGGACTCTGTTCCCCAGCTTACCATACCTCACAACTACCAATCACTTTGTTCAGGACATTGCTCAGGGACCCCACAGGCCTCTCATCGCCTCATCACAGATTCCTAGCAGCGTACCTTGTTTACCACAGTATTTATGCGTGAATTTCTCTGTATCACTAATGCATTCCACCTTATAAGAAATGCTCGTCCTTCTGTACACTAATCCTCTGATCTGCTTTTATGACATGTCTGCTACTTTACAACCAAAATGACGTCCACTTCATCTGAGATGAATAAGCAAAATAAAAGTAAAATGAATCCTTTAAAGGAAACATTCCCAAATATTCCAAATATTCCCAACATTAATACATGAATGAATCTCATTCCCGATTATGATCTAATTGGAATATTTCCCTAAACTGTTATTAAGCGTCATATAAACTTACTTTTACATAAGCTGACTCACTTTGTTATGTCAGATACTTTTAATAAAGTTATATGTTGAGTTATATGGTGAACTTTCCAGAATCCTTCTATATGGATTTTTTCAAGCAATTTGGCTGGCGCTAACTAATGCAGCCTGAGGGCAGGATTAGGTTTCTCCTCTCTATGCTGTCCAGGGGTTGAATGGCCCCTTGTGTTTACCTTTGGCGCACTCGCACTGGTAGTTGTTGATCTTGTCGATGCACTTCCCATTGTTGAGACAGGGCATGCTAGCACACTCGTCTGTATTGATCTCGCAGTAGACTCCTTTATATCCTGTCAATTAGCACAGAGAGATTTTAGTCAAACATGTGATGTGATCAAATACTTTTCTCTTTTTCTCTGAAATACAGAGCAGAGGACACATTATTATATATATTATATTGTATTATTACATTATATATTATATTATTATATTATTATAGCATTATTATACTGTCAGACGTTATAATGCACTGATATTATTAAGTATCATTATTCACCCTACCAATCAAACACTGAGATTTTGTTTCTTTACCTGCCATACAGATGCAGTGGAAGCCCCCGATTTGGTCCAGACATGTAGCATCATTCTGGCATGGACTAGACATGCACTCGTTGACGTCGAGTTCACAGCGAGCCCCCACGTAGCCCTCAGAACAGTTACACTGGAACGACCCTTTGGTGTTTAGACACTTCCCAGCATGCTCACATGGGTTTGAACCTGTTGTAAAAACAACAAAAAAGTTATGAGTTAATAATACATACACTACAATTAAATTGACAGAAACAGTGATGGATGGTTGTGATATTAGATGAGAGGGATGAAACCTAATAACTATCAATAGCTTGATAACAAAACAATTATTATTTTCATCTTTGAAAGACAAGAAGCTCAGCCAATTTATATCAGCCATCCCTGCTTAGATGTTTTAAAAAAATGTTAATGTTACCCAAAGAGCATTCATCCACATCTTGGTCACAGGCTAAGCCAAAGTAGCCGGTAGGACAAGTACAGATAGCCATGCCAGTGACAGGGTTGGTGTCACAGTTCGAGCCTTTCTGACAGGGGTTACTGACACAAGCATCATCCAAGTGACACAGCAAACCTGGATTAAATATAAATTACACGGTTAATAACAGTGTTGTACATGTAAAACTGTACACAAATCAATATTAATATTTTACACTACAAGTATAAAAACACAGACCTGTGCGTCCAGGCGGGCATTCACAAAAAAAGGACGCTACGCGATCATGACACGTTGATCCTTGATGGCAGGCGGCGTCAACACAATCATCGATGTTCTTGCTGCAGTCATCACCTGACCAGCCGTTCACACACACACAGTTGTATCCACCCTGAGTGTTAAGGCAAGTGCCACCATTCTGACAGGAGTTGGGCATCAGGTCACACTCGTTCACATCTTCGGTACAGAACTGACCTATCAGGGGAACACAAGACCCAGAAGACATGTTATATAACTATACATGTTATAAAAATTCTAAAAAAAATGCAGCACAATAAATGTGTTGATTCATACCTGTCCATTCTGGTTTACACTGACAGTTATAAGTGTTCACTCCATCTACACAGGTTCCTCCATTAAGGCAACGGTGGTCTGGACAGTCATCAATGTTGTCTTCACAGTTCTGACCGCTGAAACCTGCAAAGATGGATGTTGCTTATTTACCTGACATGGATAAACATGTTTTAAATAATTTATTATTTCAACTGATAAAAGAAAACATTATATTTATGTAGCCTGGCATCTTTTAAATAACGTTTAGTCTTAATAAAGGGATACAGTGTTTGTGAAACCCACATACTAAAAGTGAGGTTAATGGTCTTGTGGTCGACCGTTTTCTTTTTCTGGGAAGAACGGCAGTGCCAGGTCTCAAGTCAGAGGCGCCAGTGACAACAAAGTCAACTGACAATTACCACAGTTTCCTTTGACTTTAACAGCAGTTATGAAACATTACGGTTTACTGTCCTTTATGTCTTCATATCAGTAATATGCACTGAAATACCAGAATAAACTGTTACAGACTGTAAAAAAGCTGGTACAGATTGGTGGTGGCTCAACAATGTTACAGGGTTTATTTATCTGGCATTTAATGGCACCTCTGGTACTTCTACAAATGTCTCTGACAGGTGAACACTATGTGTGCCTTCTTCTGAGGAGTTACACCCGTTCATGTCCTGCATCAATTCAAGTGGTTTTGGCCTCTTCCATCAGTACAATGCACCACCGCACGCAACTTGAGATGCCAAATTATGTTCAGAGAAACACTCATCTGAGTTTCACATGTCACATGTCACCAGATCTCAGTGTTATCTAACACATCTGGGATGCCATACAGTGCACTGTGGAGCACAGAAATCCTCCACCTCGGGATACAACAGAATTGTGGACCATTCTGCAGGAAGTATGGTGTTCATTGCCTACAGAATATTTACACAAGCTTGTGGAGTCCATGCCTAATGGGGGACCTACCATGTATTAGACTGGTGTACCAGTTTTTTCTGGCACTTCAGTGTATATAATCTGTTGCCTATTTTAAGGCTTCTGGATGAACTGAGTGAGGAGGATAAAGCCTACATGCTGTTTACTTTCATGACTGTTTGGACTTCTGCATGACTTTTAGATATGGGTTTAGATCTTTAGATGTGAGTCATGGTAGTCCATGGATAAGTTGGACAGATAAGGACACAGGAAACGATAATAGATAAACACCGGAATAGACAGCAGAAATGCAGAAATTTTGGATAATGATGTTCCTCACCAGAACCACATTTTCATTCACAGTTTACATTTTCGCCTCTTGCTCATTTCGTTTGTCCCGGCAAAAAACAAAAGTTTTCTGATTTTACTGTTTACTGGATTTAAATGTGCTGTATAGTTTGGCAACATTGAGGGAAACTCTATAAGTTTCTAACTATGTGTGTATGACCCACGTCCATGTTCTCTTATTTCCAGAGACAACACCGTGAGGATATTGACCTTCAGACACTTCCCCATGATAAGCAGTAATGCTTTCCTGCTGACCATTTCACACACACAGGGTGGGCTTACATCATGCTGACAAGAAGATGTTGAGAGAGCTAGCCTAGCCAAAGTCCCACACTGGTGGAAAACCCTAACACTACAATGTGATTACAACAGCTCTTATAAATCACTAGTGTCAGTGTTTGACAATGACAGTAGGCTGCTATCACACTGCCAACGCATATGCTTTCGTACCTGGCAGACAGGAACACTCGTAGTTTGTGTCTCCGATCTGGACACAGGTCCCGCCATGATTGCATGGTGATGGGCTGCATGGTTGGTACAGGGTCTCACAGTGTTTTCCTGTGTACTCGGCTGGGCAATTGCAGCGATATGTGCCTACTTCATTCACGCACACACCACCGTTCTTGCAGGGTGGTGGGTTCTGAGCACACTCGTTAACATCTTGTTTGCAAGTCTCGCCTGTGAAGAAGAGCGTGCAGGTGCAGATGTAATGAGAATCCAATGTACTGCACAGGCCTCCATTGACACAGGGGTTTGAAGCACAAGGGTCAGCCTGCTGGCAGTTTTTACCTATAAAAACAGAACAATACCTAATCAATATATGACATTCCCGAGGTGGACTGATTTGGAAATTAAGAATTTGTAAAAATTTGTTTTAAAAAGGACACATTCTTACCAGTCCAGCCTGGAGGACATTTGCACTTGAATGTGTGGACACTGGTCAGCTCACATGTCCCTCCATTTCCACATGGGGAGCTTCTGCATGGGTTGTCAGTGGGAGTAAGGCATCGCGGGTCCATGTAACCCAATGGACAACGACAGCTAAAGTCCACTCTGTTGTCACGGAAGTTTGGTTGGCAAATGCCTCCATTCCAGCAAGGATTCGACAAGCAAGGATTTAAAAACTGACAAGCCGGGCCAAAATGTTTGTCAGGACACCTTAAAAAACACACACACACACAAAGTCAGCTAAACAATGTCAGAAAAGACTATTATGAGCAACACTGCTATTGTTTCCTCCCGTATGAAGTATGATATTTAGCGTGTTTTTTTCACGTGTAATTGGGTACAGGGCAATTAACCAACTGTAAATTCAACTAATATAACATTGTAATGTGTTAGTAAACAGATCATTATTACATCTAGCAGTCTGTATGACAGTAAATGTACAGTTTAAACAGTGACTATGAAGGCAACCACAAAAAATCAGAGGAGGAAATGATTACAAGGGCCACTGAGGTTAAAATCAAAATGGTAGCTGGGCAGTGAGGTTGCAATTTCTCTCTCTCTTTCTCTCTCTCTCTCTCTCTCTCTCTCTCACACACACACACACACACACACACACACACATACACACACCCACACAAACACGGATGTCTGACGAGTGGCTGAATAATGTACATCATAACTTACAGCAAATGCTGCTGCTGCTACAAAGCCCCGATGTAATAAAACTAACACTGGAACATAAAATATGAACCACAAGACTATATTTGTGCCGTGGTTTCACACAGCTGATTTGTATTTTAGCTAATAACCAAACCATCAAACATTATTCATATATTTGCCATTCTGAGCCACATCCATAAACCATGACAATTATTTCAGCAACAGTACACCAATCTCAAGCTGTAAACTGTCAAATGGAGAAGGAAAAAAAAACAACCACAACAATTCAGTCAATCTATTTTATATAATATCACAGGATTCCACTCAACCCATTGTACATCCTGGCGTGTACTTCTAATCCTGCTTGGAAGTGTTGTCTGAAAAGCACCTATCATCATCATCATCATCTCTTAGTAGGACATTTCTGCATGCCTCAGCTTTTTTCTACCATCCATTCACTCAAAGGACAAGGCAGAGCCTATAACCGAGTCTTTGAACCCTGGGATAACATTATCAGGACTTTCAAAGCCCCTCTTCCACCTCCTCAATAGCGTGTATTCTTCTACAGTAGAAGTTCATCCCAGCATCAATCAAGAGCTTGGGGCATAAAGGGTATGAACAACTAACACTGCAAAAAAAAAAGTAACAGGGCAGACACATTCATTTGATTTTTCTGGGTGACACAAAGACGGTCCTTTTACCTGCAACACCAATGTTGAAACATCCTTTCTCTAACACTTAAACTAAAGCATTGTCTTTAGAGTCTGGAGGTAGGCAGTACACATTCCCAGTGGTTTGGTTTCTGATCACAACAAAGCCTGGAGGGTGAGGTAGTGTTTTTACGACCAGGATTAGCATGGCCAACAAGGAAAAGAAAACACATGGGATAGTAAACCAAGTATTAGCTTTCTGCTACCTTTCCTGACGTTCTCCCACAGCTATATGGTTGCTATTGCTATAAAATTACCATGGTTTGTAATGCAGTTGAAAATCATAGCCATACCTGGTTATATATCATATCTGTCTTACTGCTTAAAGCTTAGTGCTACTGAATGGAAGTTTAGGAGTTCAAATTCCATTTCCACCAAGCTGCCCCAATTAAATCCTTAATCAACACTCTTAAACTGTCAGTCGTAAAAGAGACAGTGGTGGTCTGTGCTCTGGACACTGCATGGTAGAGTATGCTCAGGCCTTCTGAAGTTGCCTTCAGGAGCAGGTGCACATGTTAATGAGAGCACGACAGCTGCTGGTCCTAGTACACTCCCCCACTAACCACTTCCCTTCTGGAATATGGCGGCTGTGGCTGAAAGTCCCTGAATAGTGTCCCTGCTGAAAAGCTCCATGAGAAGGGCCATTGTTCCTGAAGCCATTCAAGAGTCAGGCTGAACACGGTTTGGTCGCCTGCATCCCCTCAGAGTGAGCCTTCAGCTATGAACCCTCTCTTTTACCCTTCCGTGCCTGCCTACTCTCTCTTTCACTCACTTTCAGATGCCATTTTAAACCCTTTCCCGCCAATTGGCAAAGGTCTACTCCCTATATGGATATTCCATATTTGCTACTTGTTCCATCTCTTGCCACCTTTTTTAAAATTCATTTAAGTGTACACAGGGGTCACCAAAACCTTTATTTATATCTTCTCTAGTTTTACCTTAATACTAAACAAATTAACTGACCATGTCAAGTTGGATAAGAGGTTAATATAGAAAGAAGACTTATTTGTTATTGGGAATTGGTATTGGGAAATCCCCATTGTCAATTTGAGATTTTGCTCTTATAATCAGCTTTATATCATAGATCATATTTAATATTGCTTGACAAGACAGGACTTTATGTTCCACAATAGAAAGTCCCAGCATTTATTAAATGAAGGATATGAAGTCTGGTTCAAAGAGGTTTTGCAGACTGTCTGGTGGGAGGAGTCTGGTAAGTGAGGAATGTAACCGTTTACACTAAAAAAATCACCCCATCCTGCGTCCCCATCCCTGACAGCACTTCTCAGTGGAGACTGCTGGCAGCCGCACTTTACAGATCCCAGTGAAAAATCACACCAGCTTTGAAAACTCCACTGGCGCTTGCCCAGCCTGGCAAACAGTTCCACACCTCACGGGAACTACAAAAGTTAAAATACACAAAGCATATACTCATCAGCTCGTGTGTTCTGTTGATAAAGAAGAAATAAATGGAAGCACACATACAGAGGTGTCGAGCAGAAAATATCTTCAGTTCGTTTGGTCTTTAATTTGGCAAAAGCTGACAAATAAGTTGTCAGCACAAAATCTGTTTTTGAGAGACAGTGAAGCGCAGTAAGAGAGAATATGGTTTAGGTTAACGACCAAAAGCATTTATACTGTGTTCGAACAGGCCATTTGAGTTTAAGTGTAACGGAAAATAGCTGTGGTTGCAAACAAATCATACACAAGTTTTTCATAATAATAAACTCATCAAGTCAGACATGGTGTAAACAGCCATGATTTATCTGGCGCTATTTGACCAGACAGTGACCCTACTAATGTTATTCAATCTTTAGTATGCACTAAATAGAAATCTTTGTCCTCTGGGCTGTGATGGGATTCCTTTTCTATGTGGCCACCCGTAGCCCATGACAACAGGTCTTTGCCAGTGCTGCAATGTGCGGTCAGGCTAGAGCAGATGTTTTGCTGACACCTGACCTCTTAACCAGATGAGATACAGGGGGGTTTCCTCCCCCTGCGGCCCAATCTGCCATCTGCCATCATGAGGTCGTACAGTGGAGGAGGCTCCGTCTCACACACAGAGTTAAACTCTAACTTGGATTTCCTTTCCCACTCCTCCTTTCAAATAGGGAGGAAATGTGTGAAACTTAATGAAACTGCTCAAGTTCAGTGCTGATAAACAACAAAAGTTGATGTGTGGTTTTGGTAACGGTGATCCCATTACCACAAACCTGGAACTTTTATGCCTTATAGTAGCCATCTAGCCTTCTTCAAACCCTCATTTCCTGAGTGTCTAAACACCTTGTCTGATCTTTACGAAATGATGGCCTCAGGCTTCCCTGCCTCGCTCTGTAATCACTACGGGATGCCTGATCTTCCAGGGCCACATCTGCTGGTGTTCATTAGAGACATGCTTGTTTATACCTATTACTGTAGGACCCCGAGGAAAAGGCCAGCAACTCTAGGGACAAGGCGTAAATCAAGCATTAGAAACTCTATCCTGACCTAATGACTGCTGCTCCTGGTGTTTTGCAAGTCTGGGAACCGCGTTACTGTTTTCACATGTCTTTCGCAAACATCTTGGACATAGAAAAGCATTGGGCATTTAGTCAAGAAGATTTTATTCCCAAAAAGCAGCATTTCTTTTTCACATCGCTCCACAGCATTTGGGAAGGGTGTGTGGTATTTCCTGAGGCAGCTGCCACTGCTACAGCTGAATGGCTTAAACCACAGACAGTAGATATGTATTGTGTGGTACCTAGCAGCATGAATACCTTGATAGTGATCTTTTGTAATGCAGTGCTCCACAGACAGATGGCTCAGGTCAAAAGCATCAAATAAAAACAACAACTACATTTTTTTTTTGCTTGCCCAGCTGTGCATACAGAACTTGATCCACCACACTTGGCTGTTAGAGAATGTGTGATCAAATGTTCCACAAAACACAATGTAAGCGTGACCATTTGTATCACATTTATATATGAAATCACAAAAATCTACATATAACGTATATGCTAATTAATTCAGACGCTAGGGAAACATTTAAGGCATTAGCCTTTTCTAGTGATGTGTTAATAGGCTCGACCTTCTAGTCCTCCCTGGCTCTGGAAGTGCATTTCCTGTATTTGAATGCAAAGGGGAGCACAGAGGAACTCATCCTTGACCCTGTAAACAAAGCTCGCATTGAAGCATCTGAGCAAAGACAAGAGGTTGCTTTCATACAGTACTTATCATAGATGGCCATGGACCAAAATAGTGACTGCTTTGACTGCTTACCCACACATGCCAATACTTGAAAGTCACCTTTGTTCAGCTACGTTAACTGAACATATTTTCGAGTTAAAGATGCGTAGAAGCAGACAGCTGCTTCAATGCTAGCCCTTTAAATGGTGTATTAAGATTAGGGCTGTGAAGATAAACGTTTTAGCGCAATACCGCAGTTATGTGATGCCTACAGAAGTGGTGATCGATCGATCTATCTATCTATCTATCTATCTATCTATCTATCTATCTAGTATTTATTTATTGTGTGGGTTATATGATTGTCTATGGTATGTGATATGAAATATAAATGTTATTTGTATGTATATTTCTTTTTTATGCCTAGTTCCCAACAATGACTTAGCATATATGTTGTATTTTGGTGCACTGATGTGAAGAAGTCTCATCAGGCCATAATTATTATCAAGCCATAATTTTCCAAAAGGCATCTGTTGTTTGAAGAATAAAGTTGTTAACCATCATACAGTGGCCATACAGATATGTTACGTTCACATCGCTGTATATAAATCCATAACATCACAGCAGTTCTGATCAAAACACAAGGTGAGTCAAAAGTCAGGACACGTTTAAAGTAAGTAATGGGTGAGGTGGTCCTTTTAGGCTATGTTCAGAACATGGCCACCACCTTGAAAACTGACATATTAGATCAAGGGCACATTTTTCCAATGGGAGGGTGGTCATGTGTCCTGCGATCCTGTATATCAAGCTTGCTGTCAGAGGTTCATGTTTGTGTTTGTTGACTTGTCTTGTAGTCCTTGCTTATGAAATGCCAAACACTACAACAGGACTGTTCAACTGTACAAACCCTGTATGAATGTGTAATATAAACCATGTTCTCAATAACTTTCATTATAACTATCTAATAACTAATAACTATCAATCATCACCAGGAACAGCTTCATCCTGGGCAGGGTTATGATAGAACACGACCCTATCCCATTAGTGATCCAAAACCGGAGAACCAAGAGAAAACTATGCCTGTGAAATCATGTGCAACCTGCTATTATCCTATCATCTCCCCTAAATATCTGTGACTGATGATGGTATTGCCTGTAGCTTTGAGGGGGATTAAGAGGGAATGTGGCGTGATGTATGTAACATGTGTCATACAGCTGATTCCAGCAAGCATTTGCCTTTAGGCAGTTTAAATGCACGAGTGTGATCTGAGGTACACAGCAGCAGAAATACTTTTTGAATTCTTTATCGGCAAAGTAGCACTGATAAACAACACGCTGTGTCATTTTCATAATTAAAAATCCCCTTGATGTTTTGCAAGCGAAGACATAAACGTCATTAACTGTTTAGCAGGCACAGCCAAGGCATGCTAAGATGCATGACAGAAAGTTGTTAAGTTGCTCTGGCCTAAAGTCAGACAGCAGGTCATTAAGGTCGAAAAGAACAATGATATAATGAAATACAACAGAATTCATTTTTGTCGATTTCACACATTCAAATCGTCCAACTTGGAATCATCTGTCAGTGATTCCCGATTAGCAGTCATCCCACAAGAGCTCACAGGAACCCCACACAGACACAGAAACAGTATACAAACCTCTGCACAGTCATTAACCTGAGCTAAGGTAAGCAACACTGCATACGGAATCACTGAAGTTCTATATTATGTAAACCATAAACATTCACTTCATAAGTTTAAGCCCCCAAGTGGTGGGACAGACAAGTGTTCTTCTCAACTTTGGGAGATCGGGAGTTTGTATTCCAATGTCACAGCTATCCATGGCCAAGAACCGAAAAAGCGAATTTGTGTTCCTAGGTAACAAATCTGGAATAGTCTCTTTCTTCTGTCAAACAGAGCCACACTTGGGCATCTGTAAACTCATGTATGCAGAAGATTGCAGATAGTGCCTCCATCTGAGTTCGCTACAGTGCCCTTTGAGGAAACATGAGCTGCGGATAGAATAAAGGGAGTTGACTGGCTTTACTTGTCTCGCAGGAAGCATATGTTAGCCTTCACCCTTCCCGGTGAGTAGGTGATAGGAAAGAGCTGACTCGTGGGTAGGAATTGGAAAGCAAAATGAAGGGGAAAATTTGTGAAAAGCTATAAAAATGAAGAAACTGTACATTCTCAGAATATGGTACAGGGCTATTAGTACTGATTATTACAAAGCGACTTAAAGTCACTCGGAATCAGGATCTAGTCGTATTCCTCCATTTTTTTATACTTGTAGTTGCAATGACTGATGTGGCACCAAACTATTCTGTTACTATGTTTGAAAGTGTAGTATAGGTTATGTATCATAAACGTTGTCAAAAGGTAACTGGGCCATTTTGTTTACACATCCTATTGACTAATACTGTAATGATCAATTAGGCTGATCAGCTGAGCTACTGATCATATGATAATGCATTTGTTTTTAAATAATTGTTATATGACAACCATATTGTCATGCACATCACCATTTAGTCAACTGAATAATGTTTGCATAGACTCAGATCCTATTCAAATACAACTTTTTTTCTATGACTTACTTGTTTTTAGATTTTTTGGTAGTTTTTGTGGTCATCAGTTGGTCAACTTCAAAGCATAGGCATTTTTGTATACAGAAATATATATACAGTAGCATTAACAATTTAAACACAGTTTAAAAAACCTGTATTTTGAAGTCTTGATTCAGATATATTTTTTAAATAAATTAGAAACAAATGTCAAGTAAGACAAGTCAGTGCTTTGTTTTATATTTTTAGCCTCATTAAATAGCAAATTTAAAAAATAATAGGCATTAAACAAAACATGACCTGAACTTCTGAACAGTAGTTGACATCTTTTACACAGTGCATCCACTGGCCTTCTACACACAACCCTCAGCTAGTCTTTGCAGCTGGATCTACACTTCATCCTTGCTGAGCAAAGCTCTCATTGCTCTACAGAGCAGAAGCCTGGTTAGCTTTTTGAGGTGTCAGGTGCTCGCCAAGTTAGTGTTAATCAACTCTTCCACATCTCCCTAAAGCCCAGCATCTTTCATCTCCTTGTCAGATACTAAGCTCGTTTGGTCCAGCCATTTCTCTCTTGTCCACTGCTGTAGAATCCAGCTCCTGTAGCTGCTTTCCATTACACTCAGCACAGCAGATGTTTGGCTTTGTCCAGGCTTCTAAGATAGCGCTGCCTCTCTAAGCACCAGATTTGTGTCCTTGGCATTCCTGGCACAGTTTGTAAAGTATGACCTCTACATCTCTACACAGCTGAATAATACTGGGTGAAAGACACCTCATCTAACAGCACTGACATAAAATGTTGGGTTTTCTGGAAAAAAGAATATTTAAAAACTGACTGTGAGACCTCGTTACATTTCTCAAAGTTGTTTTTGTTCAGATGCAGCAAAAAGATGTTCAAACGTTGTATAATCAAAAGAGCCATTAGCAAATCTGCATTCCTGTGCTGTTTTGCAGTTTATTCATGAATGTGCAAATAGGTATAATGACCCCTTTAAGCAAGTGTCAGAACAATTTGTCACACATGTCATACTTGCTCAGGGGATAATATGCAAAATCACATGTTTAGGAACTGTATTGTGTTATCAAATGTTTGAATATGGTTAGTTCTATGTCAAATCCCAACAAACATTCACTTGCCCACACACTGAGGCTAAACCAAATGCTATTAGCGTAATGACTGTCCCCAAGCATTATCAGGGCATGAACAGTGGAGTCATCTGATAGCAGCATGTAGTGGTCAAATCTGACCTGTAAACCCGCTGCTCGCAAGGGCTGGACAGAACCGCTGCAGGCTTAGTGGCTCGTCCACTCTCTGCAGTCAAATAATACACAAAAGGCAGCGGACATGGTAACCAAGCATCTCAGGGCGGGAGGAGCAGCCCTCATCCTATCTCCATGCTTAATTAGAGAGTCTGAGGGTATCCGGCTACAATGGTCGCTTTGTGGCTCGACTGCAGCAGGGAGGCTGCCAGACAGAATTAAGACGTGGCCCCACGCCAGAATGGCCCCGTGAGAGAACGGCCCTCTAAAGGAGGCCACAAACATTGCCGCAGTCCTTATTTCAAACCAGTCACGCTGATAACTTGCTGATAACGAGAAAGAAGACACTGCTGCACTAAGCCAAACTCCATGAAACTCAAGCTCACATTCGTATCTCAAATGTGCGCAGATAGACAAATACAATCAAAAGTTAACCCCAGTAAGACATCTCACAGCCAGCAGCAGTTTCATAACAACTTTTTTTTCCCTTTATTCTAATCAGGAGAGTGAAGGTATGTGCTCTAGGGCGGTTTGCTTTTCATATTCGTCTCTCAATTGTTGCCAATTATGAAAACATCCAGTCCAATTACACTCTGCTGCCATCTGTCCCTCTAATACAAATCAAAGAATAGCCATTGAAATGGGACAAAACACCCAAGCGGGGACAAGGGCGCATGGGGGGGCTATAGGCATTCTGGGAAGCCTGACATAGATTAGTCACACAGAATTAATCTAGATGGGAGAACAATGAATGCTGAGTTTCTGGCAAACCCCAGCTGTCGTTTCATAAAAGAAAAGAGAAACAAGATTTGGGGCTTAGCGCGTCTCTTAGATTTCTGTTAGAGAAGCCGCACAAACAGCAAGACAAGAGAAAGCCAAGTTCCCCTCCCTTCATCAACATCATTGCCATAACTCTAGTGTGGACCATTTTTTCTCTTCAGGAATGTGCACAAGCATTTCAAAAATATAGTATTTTAGGTGTCGGACAGAGCCTGAGATTAAACATGCAAACAAACATTTTTTTCAGAGAAAAGAGAAGGTATAATTCATTGTCTCTGGGATGGTGTATAACAGTATTTATTTAGTTTCCCAATAAAGTAATAATTTCAATTATGGTATATTTATGTACTTTGTATAATTTTACAGGCACACTATAGCCAAATTTTCAAAGGAAAGATCTATGTTATAGATATAAATGATAATACAACCCCAGTGAAAAGAAAAGGAACAATTTAGTCCTACTTTTTCTAAAAGTGTATAGTTCTCATTTACCGTCAAACTAAAAACCTATTTTAAGAAGTGCAATTATTGAAAACAGCCATCATCAGAGGTCCAGTATTGGTGCAATACAACTGGGAGGCCACATGCTCATGTTTTAACACTTGTTGAGATTCATACTCACTTGCATTCTGCTCTTCCATCGGCAGTGGCCATGCACGTACCTCCGTTCTGACATTTCTCAGAACATTTCTGACCTGCATATACAAGAACACCAGTAAGTAAATAAGCATTCCTGTCCCAACTGGTACAAATACAAAATTTCAAACAGATGCCAAATTCCCAAGCTCAGCTAAGAGAAAAGAGACAACATTAATGACAATATTTGTCTTTCCCCCTTCAACCACCACCCCACCTCCCAGTTCCAATGAATTTTTATCTGTAAATAAATGAATGCTTTCAGCTTGTTGGAGACAAACCGAAATGCCATGGCACGAAGCCCAGGCACAGAGAAAGGGATGGGACAAAAGTGTGACTCCTAACACCCTAAAGAGATGTTGGGTGGCGGGAAAGGCTGAACACAGCATTGGTCTTGTCCCTCTTCAGCTACTCTCCAGAATGAAGCTATTTTTGGTTGTTAGCACAAACCTGCTAAAGCATTTCTGTCAAACTTTACCTTACACTGCTAAAATAACTAACTGTCTGTTTGTCTGTCTATCTATCTATCTATCTATCTATCTATCTATCTATCTATCTATCTATCTATCTATCTATCCATCTACACATACATTTCTTTTTTCAGGAATAGTTTAATGGACACTGTGTACCTTTTCTCAGTTAACTGACTATTTTAGGACTATCATGTGCATTCATGTGTGTGTGTGTGTGTCTGTGTGTGTGTGTGTTAACATTTCCTAACCTCCTTTTTTATTTCCTCTTTTATTAAGTGGCTTTAAGAAAAGTAACTAGTAAATAACAATTTGTCCTTAATGACTTGACTGGTTAGCTTAAAAAGTATAGATTAAAACAGACAAAATAGATAGATAGATGTATTGAAAAGTACCTATAAAGCTTTACTTTATGGGTAAATATTTTGAAAAAATATTATGCAATAATAAATTATGCAAAACTATGTAAGCCACATTTTTATGCATTTCCAGGTAAAAGACAAACGTTAAAGGTGTGAAAGACGAGCACAGGTACAGTTTATTACCTTTTTTGTAAGCGTGTATACACTTCTATATTTTATTATTATTATATTTTACTATATTTTATTATTATTATACTGTTTTATTTTATTTCATTTAGTTACATCCCTTTTGTTTTTATTTATAGCTAGAAGATGACACATAAAATCACTCAGTCTTCATTAAGCATGAACAGAATCATCCTGTAACTCTTAATATATCCATATTCACTACTGTTTTTGTTTTTATTAATAAGTTTAATAACTAGTGGAATGTTAGATATTAAGGTATTAGTCAGTGATAAGATACTATCGGCTGAAACTCTACATATTAGTCTGATATAGTCTACATTATAAAGTTGTAGTGAAGTTGCGCGCTGGTGAACCGTTATGTATTGTACACACGGACTCACCTGATGCTCGGTGTAGTCTATATCAAGTGTTAAGGTCTCTTTATATTTGTAGAGGATGTATAGAGGTAGATTAGAACTTTTTATAGAACTTTTTAAAGCGTATAAAAGTCAAAACGACTTTCATCCCGAGCGCAACAAGTGGCTTTCTACAGACACTTTTGCCTATTTTGTTTTCTTCTCTTCCTTTTTTATTCACTCTTGCTGAGTTGCAGATCCGATTTGTTTCTATTTACACTGATGCGCGTTTTAAGACGGAATAACCGCGCTGATGTGCTGAGAAGTCTTACCATGTATCAAAGCAATCAGACAAATCACCCCAATCAGTTTATCGAGGAAAAGATGCATTCCTTCTTATGGAGCTGTACGATTCCGCGGATTAACATAGATCCAACATTTGTTTCGCTCGAAGGAAAACAATCACACACACACACACACACACACACACACACACAGAGAGAGAGAGAGAGTCAGATAGATATAGAGAGAGAAAGAAAGCATGCAGAATTATATCCAGATATGGCGCTTTTCTTCCTGTCGACCCGCAAACTCCGCGCGTCTGTGACCTCGCCTTATCACTGTCACTGAATGGGATTCAAAGCTCCCTCCGCCTCAGCGCTTTTTACAACACCAACTCATCTGCTCTCGTCCACACACACGCACGCACGCACGCACGCACGCAGAGAGAGAAGCAGTGGGAAAACCACGCCCCTTTCACGCGTTTAAAAAGCAAAAGCGGGAAATCTGCGGTTATTGTCACGTGCTCAAATATCACACAGTATACAACAGGTAAGAAACACGTGGTGAAGTGGCTTAAAGTGACGAGTACTAAAGTAACTAAACTACAGTAACTAAAGGCAAGGTTAAAGTGTTTAAAAAATCATGGACACCCTCAGAGCTGATTTATTTAAATTAAGTCAAGTGGATTTTATTGTCATTTTAACCATATACAGTGGTGTACAGTACACCGTGAAAGGAAACAATGTTGCTCCAGGACCAAAGTGCTATGTAAAACAACAAACTACACAATAAAACTAGGGCTGTCAAACGATTTAAATTTTGAATTTCATATAGTTAATGGCGATTAATCGCATTTTTAAATCTATGTACATGAATAAGGCTTTAAAATCAAATGTTACAGTTAAAATGGTGAACACATGTTATGCTAAAAGTACTTGTTAAACCTGCTGGGACAAGAGAAAATGGTAAGTGCTACAGCATACTGAAATCTCACTTTACAAAAGTATTTTAGAACTGCAAA
>JAOVVF010000028.1:10258978-10314292 GCA_028565595.1 Duopalatinus emarginatus | reverse complement strand
TTATTGAAGTACTGAAAGCTGTGGTTTGTGTGTGGTGTTGGTGGTGGTGGTGGTGGTGTTGAGCATGTTTTTAAATGTTGGTGGGAACCGAAAACACACATAAGAATAGAAATATCTGTTCACCTTTGGCCCATAAGGAAAGTTGTTTTGTTGTTGTAGTATGTGTTTAAAAAAAAAAAAAGGTTACCTTGGTTCACACACACACATACACACATTGGACTGATATGCTAACTTTAACAATCTGCAAGTGCAATACTCTGTTTTTAATTCCATGCTGATTAAAGGAAGCTACCTCAAACAACTTGGTGCCATCTCTGAAAAAAGAAACCACCAAGAAAACATTTTATGAGTATATTACCCTCTTTTATGAGTATGCTATTAGAAACGTGGATATGTACTGGACTTTGACCTGGAGTCATTTATAGATGGAGGTGATTTTATATCGAAAGCAGTGTTGGTCTTAATTAAAATGAAAGAATATTATTGTAAATCCTTAATAGCAAAGCCTATCGTCACACTTTATAAACTCCATAAATAAAAATCTGCTAAATCTGGTGTATAGAATGTGTCTAAATATCCAGCAGTCATGCAATACAGTTCTCTCACCACAGAATATCTTGTCACACTGATATCACACATCACACATGACTCTCTCCCAGTTGGCCGAGACTCATTAAACATATGTCTTATATTTCTAATACCATACAGCACACAAAAGAAGTATATTTCAGTTGAAACCCCAATGAACACCAAAGCCTAATGAGAACAGATCAGCTATAAACGACATGGGAGAAAGACTGAGATATTTCTTAGGGAGAACAATGGCATAGGATGGAGGGAGTGTGCCTTCATGAAGTAGGCAGGAGCAGTAATGAAGGATTAATGGAGGAATTAGGATTCTATATTAAGATATTCCTTATCCTCATTAGGCTGATACTTATATCAATGAATCAATTCGCTTGCTCATTCAAGCAGAGTAAGTTCCTTACAGACTGCATAATGGGAAAGTTTTCACACACAGTAGTTTATGCTATGGGAAAAGTATCTCTCTCTCCCTCTCTTTTTTAAAAAAATATATGGTATGTACATCTTGAATCTTTCAAATCTACATGCACTACAGCTGTTATATTTATAGTCTGTTCTCCTGAGCATCTTTTTCCTGTTATCACTGTCAGCCACAGGTAAATATGGTGACCAGGACAAATACAGACCATCAATTCTCTAAAGTCAATATTGACCCCTTAACACTGCCCAAACAAATCCTTGTGTGAACACCATAAGAGAGTGAATCTCAAATATTCCTGTGTTTACATGAATAATTTCCACACACTTCAGTTTGAGTCCCAACAATAATAACACCGTTTACTGCATGGTGACAACAGGTCTACCTATTTATATCGATGTTTGCTCTTGGAGAGTGTGTGGACAGTTGGAGTCTGGTGTTAGTTTGCATGGGTTAGTTTGCATACAGAGTCGAAATCGTGTGATTGTCAGGCTGATCGACTGTTTAGATAGGAGTAGTGGCTTAGAGTATAAATACGGGCCCAGGGGAATAAGACTCACCAAACACAGCACCTGTCCCATGTTCAACAGTTTAGATGGTAAAGTATGACGAGACAGAAACTGGACTTGTTTAAACATGCTGACTGATGGAAAACACTTACAGAACTTGCACAGATCTTGGGGAATTTTTCTTGTAGTCATCACTCTCTCTACTTCAGTTGGCATTAAAAAATGGATTGACAAATCAAGTTCTGCAGGGCCGGTGTCCAGCACAGTTTGGTGTTTTACCTACTCATACACACCTGATTACACATATCTGTTTAAGTGCCAGGCTTAGCGGGTGTGTTTGAATAGAGAAACCTCTGAACTGTGCTGGACACCGGCCCTCCTGGATCTGAGTTTCTAATATAAACAGTTGGGTTCTGCTGAAAAAGCTTTAATTTAAATGGATCTCTAGTAGAAAAGGTGGAGCCACTCCTTGCTTGTTTTCCACAATAAAAACTCAGTCAGAAAGTAGATATACATACAAATATTATAAATATTAATTTTAAACTGCAGTGACCTCTACTGGCTCTTAATAGGACAGGACATTTCTCAAGTGTTCTAGGCTTCTGTGACACTTCTATCTACAGAAATATGCAATAATCCATAACTGCAACATGTAATTTATTACCACTGATGCATGATTTTAAGGCAGTTAATTCATGCTATTGACATATCACTCAGTAGTGTGTCAGTATATTTTTTATTCTGTCAGTGATTCTTATGTGAAAGTGTAAGGGAAGATCGTTTGCCTTCAGTCCCTTCCATATTAACATGAAGGAGCATCAGGGATGGGTTTGCAGCGTTCCACCACAGCATTGATTTCTCCAATCTTCACACCATCATATGTCCCAGTGACAGTGGTCCAGTGAGTGTTTCCATTGGCGTATGTACGACTCAGCCGGGCTGTGAATGGGATATCAGCAGTCATCCTTCTTGCCTCCATTCTTACCAAGCATGAATGGTTTGGTGGGACTAAGACTTGTATAGACATAGAGTGGCTAATGGTCTCAATAATCTTTGTCCCCTCAGAAAAACTCACTGTCTGTTCTTTGGTGTAGTCCACATTGTCTGGGTTGATGATTGGGATTTTTCCAGTCATGCTTGAGGTGGATCCATTGCGGGTTTCTCTACCAATGTCCCAGAACTTCTCGACAGTGCTAGTTTTCTGCAAAAGGACTGTCTTTTCAATGCTGGAGCACTCATAGTTGGTGGCCCTGGCCATTTGGATGGTCTCTGGTGGATGATGGAACAGCTTGACCTGGTCAACAGCGTACACAACATGGGAGATTTGCTGATTGTAGGTGTCCCTGTTAATGGCCAGGACATCATATGACTTGTACCAGTACTCCTTGCCTTCCCAAGGCAGGAAGAAGGCTTGATGTTTTGTAACAACTTTACCTAGCCCATATTTGTTTTTTCCAACAAAGATTTCAATTCCAGGGCAGGTCTTAACTGAATGTTGGGGCACAGAACCATAGGAGCCTTCTTTCCATTCCAGGAACTCAAAATGGTCCTCATTGACCAAGACATCAAACTTAGGGGCTGAATACTCAGCATCTGCATAAGGATATTTGCAGTATGGGCCTTTACTTGGGTTGTAGAATCCAGCCTCACAGTTGAATTTGCACACATAGTCAGTGCGGCCTGCATAACCATTGAAGATGCTTACTGCCCCATTTGGTAGTGAGCCTGACCAGCTAACCCATTTTAAGTTGACATTTTCCTGAAACATAAATTCTGAGCTTTTCTGATCGTCAGACACTAACTCTGAGGGAGTATCAGAATTTACCACTGCACTCCAAGCATCAAGAGGTGGGACCACATCTCCCAGGGCAGGGTTTAGATGGCTCTCTGAATGTAAAAAAATATAAGAATTTAAAAAATGAAACATTTAAGTATTGTCAGTGTGCAACATGGGTAAATTATATGGTCAGCATTAGTTTTTCTTTATTCGCTAGTACTAAACAGTGCAGGTTAGAGTTATATTACACCTGGAAATGTTGACCAAGCTGTAATTGTATCTAGAAATATAGCATAAAATATGCTATATAGAGTAATATAAAAATGCTATAGCACCAGACAGTGCACCAGTGCATAAAAAGTAGTTGCGTTATCCTGGTCATTGTAGAGGTTAATATTGAGCCTGTACTGGGCACTGAACACTGGGCACAAAAGAGGAATAAAACCAGACAAGAGTGCCATTTCATATCAGGTAGAGATAAAGAAAATAACTCTCGACAGACAATAACTAAATCTATAATTTGCAGTATTTAAATATTTCTAGATAATGATAATGACAAAACTGCACATAAGTAAAAAGTGTAAAGTTAAACCCAGAGCAGTGCAATTGGAGGTCTAAACCATCTTTAGTTAAAGCTGACATTGGTGTGCATTGAAATGCTTTGTTAAATGCATAAATGTTGCATGTCAAAAACTGCTTCAGAAAGGTGATTAAGGATTATGTGGGTGTGAAAAAAAAACCTACTGGTTTTTGCAGTAAGATCTGGAGCAGGGACTGAGTGCAGTGGTGTTGCACAGAGCTGCAATACTGCTAAGACTAAAGGAAGTGCTGCCCTCATCTGGTGAGATATAAAAAGTAAGCACTTGAATATCACATTGTGTTTTCTTGATACGGTAGCTGACTAAACAGAAACAAATCTTCATCAGAAAGTTGTATTGTTAAACATTAACACTGGCATTTGTAGTTATGAAATTATAAAGGTTACTCAATTACAAACAACTTATCGGTCAATACAAATTGTGCAAATAGGTAAACACTTGTCTGATTGGGAATGAAGTTTATGTTAGCATGCACTTAACATCAGAAAAAAAAACTAAACTTTCATCAGATGAAAATTGTATTTTAAATATTAAATATTAGTTTGAGGAAGACCATCTGGGCTTTAGAGATATAAAAAGAGTGCCTCACCTTCTCAGACTTCTTTTCAAGTGCTGCTGCAGGCTGCTGCCAAAGGGTTCTTAAGCTCTTATAATTGCCGCAATAAACCAGCACTGATAACTTCATCCTACCCTTGTGGTTCCCTATCCATGTATAAGTGAAGTGCAGTTTTAAAGCAGGAAATATGTCAATGGTTGCGTCTGTATAACTTTTTTTTCTTCACAAATAATTTATGTTCAAAAACATCATTTCATTTTTATATCTCTAGAATACATCAAATTATTTAAAAAGTACTCAGTAGGCAATGAATATATATACACACCCATTTACCATTTTTTAAATTAGTAAAGCTATTAGAGGACAATAAATAAAAAATAATATTTGCTGCTTTTTATCAATTTCTTTAAATTACCAAAAAAAAAAACAAGAAAAAAATCAAGATACCTGAATTTACTGTGTAAACACAATGATTAAATGATCTTAGGTCAAAGACAACTTTTACCTAACAAGATATTGAAATTACAACCTCTTTATCAGTTGATTATCAGGTACAAATGCTTGATAGATGCCTGATAATATCAGTAGCTGTATATAGGTTAAGGACATCATGCAGTGTGTTATCATCAGAGATTTTTATGACCATGGTCAGAGGACTTTCACTGATTAATAAACGTAATGGAATTATCCCATATACTGGAATCAGTGATGTACAGTATTTAGTATACAAGTATACTATACTGAAACACCAATTTCAATGACACTTAGAGTGACATGTGAAGTGAATAACTTTGATTATCTTGTTACAATGGCATTTGTCAATGGGTGGGATTTGTTAGACAGTATTAAAATAATTAAAAACTGTATCACCTCACACTAACTGCATTGTTTCTAAGTTGAACAGTAGGGTATATAAAATGAAGACTATAAAATGAAGCTGCTCTCAGCTTGAGGGTTTGTGTTGCTCATCACACTCCCACCTCTACGATTTAGCGTAGGGACTATACATTTACTGGTAGTCCTGGCAAGATTCGCACCAAAAATGTTGGACCCAGTCAGAGCCCAACTTTTTTATATAGATGTCATTTGACCAAAGAATGTGCTTTCAATATTTATCAGGACTTTTTTTTTTGGCAAAGTTTAATCTTGTTTTGTGCTCAGAAGGGGTCCAACATATTAACCATAAACCTGGCTAGGACTACCACAGTGAATGCATAGTCCTAACAGTGAAGCATGGACGTGGGAGTGTGATGATATGGGCTGCATGAGTGCAAAAGGTAAAATTACATTTACAAATGGCACCATGAATGCCTTTGGACATACCAAAATACTGGCTGACAAGATGACTCCCAGTCACCAGAAGCTTAGCAGAAGAGGAATTTTCCAGCATGATAACGATCCAAAGCACACTACCAAAATCACAAAAGAAAACAAATAGTTTATAAACAAAAAAAAGTGAGAACTATGACCTGGCCAAATATGTCATCTTATCTGAATCCAATAGAACACCTTTGGGTCATTTTTAAGAGATAGGTAGAGCAACACCAGCGAAGCAGCTAAAAAAAATCTCCTCAGAAATTTGCGCAACACTGGTAGCTTCCATCGTGAGGAGGATTGAGTCTGTCATCAAAAATAAAGGTAAACACACTAAGTATTTGAAAAATAAAATAATTGAATCTCAGTAATAAAAGGTGTACTGAGTTGTTGCATTGAGTTCTTAGTGTGGGGCCTGTATTTTTAATATAGTTATATTTGTTATAGTAATATTTGTTATATTGTTATATAGCGGTACAGAAAGACCAAATGCAGAACTTCCTACGTGTAGCAGCTGATAAATGCAGCTCCATAGTGCTACCAAAACCGTGAAGTCAAAAGGGAAATAGTAATAACTTTGTGTCATATTTACGACAGCCATGACAATTGAAACTGGATGCATGAAATATATTGAAGCAATTTCTCTTGATCTCCTTAAGGTTAAGAGCCTCCCAGCACATAGAAGTAAAATATAAGAGTAGGGTAATATCTGATTATGCTTTCAACTCAACTACATTTCAAAATGTATCTGCAGTAAATAAACCCATGACTGTCCCTGTCTCCAGGATTTATTTTTAAGGCATTTAAGGTGATGAATAACATTTGGCCATTATATTAAATATGCAAGAGAAAATTAAGGAGAGTGAAACAGGGTCTGTCAGGTATCACAATAGAATAAGAATAAAAGTGACTCTGAGGATATGAAATATTCTGGTGGCAGTAAAATGATTTAAGAACGTTTATATCATATTTATAAAGGAAGATAGAAAACATTGACACTAATACGTTGGTTTTTATTAACATTTTCATGTGCATTCATATGTCACTTGTATGTTTAAAAAACTGCAGTGAAACATAGCATGCTAAATGTCTTGTTTGTATAAAAAAAAATTCTCTGTCTTTATTTGTTCTAAAGATATGAAACCTTTTTTTGCCATTATATGTTACAAACACTAACAGTGTATTTGTCTGTTTGTTTATTCATTGTTTGTTTATTTACTACAAAGTTGTACAATTTTGTTTCTTTCAATTTTTGTTTCATAAAATAAAACTTTGGTTAAACAATTTTATTGTATTTTATTTTTCAAAACATTTAAAATAAGAAAGGTTCTTGGCAGAGTGTTTTTTATAATGTATTAATATTTTTTTTATTTTAAGGAAACCCAACTTTTCCAGTCATCCAGTCTTTTTAGCAATTAACAATTTGCACTTATACAACCATTACATTGGTATGTTGCAAGATAGTGCATGGTCATTGGTTTCTGAAAGTGTTTATAGCACTATGCAGCTGATGGACATGGCTTAGCATCTGGAATAGGCTCACAGCGGTCCACCACTGCTCTGACTTCTCCTATCTGTATGCCATCATAAACACCAGTGATGGAGGTCCACTGGGTCTCTCCGTTGGCATATGTTCGACTGAGCCTTGCTGTGAAGGGAATGTCAGCAGTCATCTTGCGGCCCTCCATGCGTGCAGTGCAAGAGTGATTAGGTGGCACTGTAAGCTCAACTGACACTTCATGACTGAGAGCTTCCGTTAGGGTAGTGCCACGGTTGAACTGCAGGGACTTCTCGGCAGTGAATTCCACTCCACCACTGCCAATCAGGGGAATTTTGGCAGTAATGCCTGCTGTAACACCAAGCATGGTGGTACGGCCAATGTTCCAGGTCTTCTCCACCTCTGTAGTTTTAGAGATGGTCACTTTCTTGGTTACTGTCTGGCAGTCATTATTGGTAACAGTTGAGATCCTCATGGTCTCTGGTGGGTATTGAAAGAGCTCAACTTCATTAATACCATACTCAACATGGGATATATGTTGGGTATAGATATCACGGTTGATGGCCAGAACTTCATATTTCTTGTACCAATACTCATCACCCTCCCATGGGAGAAAAAAGGCTTCAAACTGAGGTACAACCTTACCAAGCCCATACTTGTTCTTACCAACAAATATGCCAACACCTCCACAGGTTTTAATGGCATTGTTTGGCACAGAACCATATGAACCTTCCTTCCACTCCAAAAACTCAAAGTTGTCTACATTGACTAAAACTTCAAACTCAGGGGCATGATATTCTCTGTCACCATAGGGGTAGTTGCAGTATGGACCTTTGCTGGGAGTGTAAAAACCTGCTTCACAGTTGTACTTGCAGATGAAATCAGAACGCTTTGTGTACCCATTATAGATGCCAACTGCACCTTGGGGAAGAGAGCCCTCCCACTTGGTCCAGTTTAGATTGACATTCTCGCCAAATAGATGTGAATAGCTCAGTGGTTCCTCAAGCTCTGGAGGTGTAAGTGGGCCAGTAATTGGATCATTGTTTTCAAGAGGTGGGACTATACCCTCACGGAGTGGGTTCAAAAGTGGTGCTGTATAAAAAAAGAGAGATATTAGTCATGTTTATGGCATATAATATCACGGATATCTACAACCTTACTTATCTAAATAATTATAGAGCAACCATTTACAGCAAGAGCCACAAAATAAAAAATATGAGAGACATGTGCTTCTTGAAGTCAAGAAAAATGTAAAATGTAAGCTTAAATGTAAACTCTAAAATGCATTAGCAATATAAATGTATTAAATACAGTACAGTAATATGAATGAATATTATTTGAGGAATATGCACTCTACCTTTCTTAGGATTTACACTTTTCTCTACTATCACTTTTAGGTTGATCTGTGGTTCTGTGGCAAGTGCACAGAAAACCCCCAGCTGAAGAAGGATGATGGCAGCAAACAGCTTCATCTATAAAGGATTAAAATGAGTGGTTTTCCAAACCTAGCAGCATGCGGTAATTTATTTAGCATTGCATTGTGTCATTCACAGAATTCTACTATTGTTATTAGTATGTATTTTTGGGTATCATGCCTGCATCATTTGTTTGTCTACATTGTAATTAGGGTTTATACCAGTGGTTTCACTAGCACATCATCTGACTAGTATGTTTTATTAATTTCTTGCATTGTTCGTGTACTTGTTTGTCTTATGCATTGCATTGGAAAGTACGTATGGCAAAGTAATTATTGTATGCGTATGGATTTTGGTGATATTTAAGAGGCAATTGTTATGATGTCTATAAATAAAACAGCAGTCGAGCATAAGATACTTTAGTAATACTACTACTTTGTACCATTACCAATACACTACATTATTTTCTATGCAAAGAGCCATACATACCTTTGAGGTCTGTCCCCTGTGTGCAGATTATTCCAATGGTTCAGGCTTATATAGCTCTTTTATGGACACTTAAGTCATAAATCTCAAATGTCCTGTTGCATTCTTATGCTGTCATCTCAGTGAGCTCTGCATATCTCAGAAGCCGCAGAAATACAAATTGTTCAATAAGCACTAAATTGTTTCATTTCAAGATGCAGATGCATTATATATACATACAATCGGTTGGTAGAACGGTAGGTATTTAGGTTAAAGGAGATTAATAGGAATCTCTTGATAACCTCACAGCTGAAATGATTAGTTGCACAGTAATTAATATAATAAACAATCTACACCATTTATTTTACAGCAAAATAAACGGTTACAGGATTGTTCTGCAAACGATTAAGCAATTAGAGCACTGCACTGGATTACAGTTAAATACTATAAAACACAATGCGTATTGGTATCTATCTTTTTTTGGCAGGAATAAGAATGGTAAAAATTCTCCTAGTACTGAGGTTAACTTTATATACTAGTAAAAAGTTGAAGCAGTACAGTCTGCATGAGTTGTGATGGCTCAGTGTTTATGGTGGTTCTGTGGCCAACAAATGAAAAACTCATTGTAAAAAACTCAAAACTGTTTGGGTTTTTGAGCATGTCTCAGCTGAGCTACGTCCTGCTTCAGGGAAATGTATTTGATTATCTTTAATTTTATACAATAATTATATTTACAAGTAGTTTACTTGTCAAATAAACTGCATGCTTTTTAAAACATATAGTATACAGTACATAAACTGTACACAAATATACTGTAAAAGTAACAAAAATATGTGTATATAACTATAAACCTGACAGTAAATATTTTGCAATCAACTTTATATACAAATCCATTTATATCCTTCCAAAAGATTTTTTAACATAGTGCTATTAAAACAAACTTCAGTTTAAAAACAACATTGTTTAGAATCAACTATCTCCTGACAAGTAGGTAAAATGGTGATAAGATCAGTTTACAAGACCTAGCTGATAAGAATAAATATTAGGTTGTTAAGGTGTTTCTGTAGACTTTGTTTATCATAGGGTGGACTGTCTACAGGCAGTCTATAAGTTCAAGGTTGTTGTAACATTATGCTAGGCATCATGAAAATGCTTTCTAGATACTGTGAAGGTTTTTTTAGGGTTTTAGATTTTGCCTCAGACATGACATTTATTTCAGTATCAGATTTAGGGTATGGTGTTCTGATCTGATTTTGATATTAGTTATTCTGTCACAAGGCTCAAATGTTTGGATGTAATGCAGCCACGAGTTTAAGGACACAGGCCACTGTGAAAGAGAAGGAATCAGAAAACAAGGCAACCATTAATTAATTTTTGCAGTATTTGCCTACAACTTTCCCTCTACAAAAATACTGTGTCTGTCAAATCAAATTAAATATAGCCAGTCGGATGTGGAACATTTAATCTCTGATTTTCAAGTCCTTTAAATGTAGGTGCTGTGTTTCCATATACAGTAAACTAAATTATTATTATTGCTAATTTGTCAAAGCAGACTTTAATTTCCTTATTCCCATCTACATTGTATATGTAGTGAGGTAGTGCCTAAAGTCCCGAATTTCCTGAAATCCAGCATACACTGCTTAGATTTATATTTGAGTGGACAAAAAGTCAGGAGGTGGGGGCCACAGCTGTTGTCATCTCTACCTTGCAATAGATGTATGAGTGTTTTTTCCACTTTGGACTTGCCACACTTCTGGATTTTAATAAATAAAATATGCTATTCCACTCCTGCAGCCATCTCTTCTTGCTGTGATAAAATGCTCCAGTACATTTTCTTTCATGTGGAATAATGGCAAAGGTATACTCAGTATCGGTCTTCTGCCTTTGTCCTTCACTTATGAAATAGCTTCAAGTCATTGGTATGTATGCCAGTGCACCAACTGAATTATCTAAATCAGGCTAGCACTTTTAAATGGACTATCTATTAAATCACATTTTATCAGAGTATGTTCTTATACAGATAGTGGATCAACCTATTAACAGAACCTTCAATCTATAATTAACTTGACACAGGGAGGCTCTTACAACCTATAAAGCTGATTGTTGACTGCAAATGTTGCCAGTGTCAGTAATGTTGTTCAAAGTGGATGTTTGCTGTCCATGAATACACAGTTCAGGGTGGCCTCCTTAATCACTGACTCCATTTTGTTGCACACATTCTATATATCACAGGAAATAAAATAGTAAAATGGTATGCCGTTAAATATTAACATAAAATATTGTGTTAATATTTCTTAGAAAATTAGGAATGTTGATGCATTAAAACAGACGCATACAGTTAAATTCTCACATTGTCAGGTCTAAGGACTCAGATTGACTTAATTGAGAATAGGGGTTAATTCCAAGTGCCTACTTTCCACTAAATCTCAATTTCTCATACAGAAGAGATGGGACATGGCCTTCCAGATTATCAAATATGCATGACCTTGTGTCTGCAATATTTTTGCATGGCAAGGCAGTGATAACACCTGTCTGATCCCAACATTATCAACTTATGCCAAAACTAAGGTAATGGGATTAGGGTTTAGGGTGTAATTAATACAAGCAGAAGAAAAAATCAAGGCCTTGACAAATTAAGTTAGTCAAAAGACCTCAAAATATAACAAAAAAAAAACCAACTATTATTATTTGTAGTTTCTTTTGCATGTAAACAGTTAATTGAAATACATTTCATGTACAATGAAAGGTGATATGTATTGTAGTATCATTGGACATACATATTAGTTACAAATGTATTAAAAAATGAACTAAATAAGTTTTTTAGGTTTTGAGCTGTCATGAACCTCTAGAACACAATGACAGTGCCTTGTGACAAATTAAAATGCATTCATCCAAAAGAGGTCCAAAAGAGTTGTGTTTTAATTGTGGTACTGGAGAGCGTTGTCTGACATGCCTCTCAGAAATTTCCTAAAGTCTAAATGTTCAGTTGGGATCTGGTGACTGTGAAGGACATAGCATACGATTCATACATACAATATTCATACTTATCAAACCATGTGCACCATAAGCCACTGTGCACCGTAGATGACAATGTCCACATCAATAGAGCATGAGGACTTTGTAAATAGTTTGATGGGTATTAAACTGATGTAAATCGTATGCTATCATACACACGCTATCAAAACCTCTCACACATGCTATCACACGCATGTTATCTTAAAGTCTCACAAATGCTATCATAACCTTTCATGCACGCAATGTTAATAATGCTGAGTCAGCCACTGTCCAAACCACATCCAGACAGATGCAATATCTCATTTATCATTGTGCAAACCGAAAGTCTTTGAAACTGCTTTATATGCTTGCAATGCGATTAGAAACAGTCACTAAAGCTGTTAAATAGGCAGATGTAACATCTACATAGCTGCCTAACATCTACATGTTTTCCTTCTCTTGTATGCACATACTTGGGTGACTTGATTGAGTTTTTCAGAGCAGCCATGCATGTGGCTTGCCTCCAGCTAATTTATATAAGTTTGATTAGACAAACTTCCAATGAGAGGCAAAGAAGACCTAACAACCCTGCACTAAAGCAAACCCCTTCTGCAAGGGTTTAAAGAAAATGTCTTTTTTCTATTATTAATTAACAGACAGACAGACAGACAAACAGACAGACAGACAGACAGACAGACAGATAGACAGATAGACAGATAGATAGATAGATAGATAGATAGATAGATAGATAGATAGATAGATAGATAGATTTTTTTTTACACATTTTTACAATCTGCAAATAAAAAAGGAAACTATGTAAGTATGCTAGTAAAGAAAAATAAATTTTACAAAAAGCAGATTTACAATTACAGCATTTGGAGGTCTTTGACCTCAGCTCTACCAGCTGCTTCTGAGCTTAAGAGACTCCTCAAGGGATTCTGAAAACAGATCCTCAAAGAGGGTGCAAATGAAACGGGAAGGAGTGGGGGGAAATGACCACTCCAAAACTCGCATCTTCTTGCATGAATATTTCACAGCCATGTCTGTACAATGCACTCGAATCTCAGCTTCCTCTAATATTTGCAAGCTTAATAATTCATGTAATAAAAATACGGATGTCCTGCTACTAGGGGTAAAGACAAGAAGGGAAAGTCTCTCTCTCTCTCTCTTTCTCTGTGTGTGTGTGTGTGTGTGTGTGTGTGTGTGTGTGTGTGTGTGTGTACTCTTGACATAAATTACATAAGTAACACATATTTCCAAGACTTTGGATGAAGTGAAGATATGGTGTAATTCGAGTATTATTTATATATTTTAAAATGCCAGAAATAAAAGACGTCATTTTCTTTTTAAATATCATGCATGTACAACACAGGAACTAGTGTGCATCTGTGTTGCCTTTTCATTTATACTTATAATATCTGCTTTCATTTAAAGCTACTTATGGATGACATTAAGGCTCATGCCTAAGCTTATAATGGGATATAACGGGCAGGTGTGTTTTACAAGCCTAGACCTTTACAATACCTCCTGCGGTTAAGGACGCGCACGTGCCGCCGCGAGCGCTGATGGAGTCACCAAGCCCTCGCGCGCTGGGCACTCTGAGAGGAATGCTAAGCTAACTGTCAGGAATGGACCACGGTTTACCACAGAGCACCGAGCCCCCTGTCACCATGCTGACCGTTTATCGATTTTAAGAACGAAATACCACCTTTTGAAGAAAGATTTTCACCAAGGACAATTCCGTTTATGGGTACGATTTTTTATCTACCTATGTATTTATTATTATTTACGTATAAGTGTTGAGATATCAGGTTTGTTGAACTCTTTTGAAGGACATCTCTCAGTCATCATCAAGAGCTTCTGAACGGTAGCTAATAACTTCATTTTCTCTTATAGTACTGAAATACGTCTGACTTGAAAATGATTTTAAACACTTGAATTAGACACATTAGCTCTAATAGGAAGGTAGTGTTACCACACTGTACTTTTATTGTCTTTGCAGTGGTACTAAGAGGACATGCTTTGTACCTTGAGTATGTATATTTTACCTCAAAATCTTTAACTACAGATAACTTAGGCTTAGGGTAATTGGACCTTAACTGGAACTAGGACACGAATTAAATGTATCACATACATCACATTACATAGCCTAGTACTTTCATAGGTAGTTAATATAGTTACATGGTAAAGGTACAAACCATCCACTGTTGTAGCTAAGCTATATATTATTAATAGTAATCAACTATCAAATAGTAATATAACCTAGTAATATAATAATAATAAAAGTAATAACAAAAAACTCTAAACAGAAACCTGCAGAATAAGCTAATTGCTGTGAACGTCCTTTATGTGATGGGAAACATTGCGAGAGGTTTCTAATACACTGTGATGTTTGTTTTCACCATAGACTGCATATAAAGTGCTTGTGCTGCATTGAGAAAATGTATTGTATTAACCTACTTGTCATGTTCATGCAATATGTGGTCTAACCTAAATCATGGTTATCCTCTATGAACAGAAGTTCACTGCTATTTCTCTACATTGTCCTTTGTTACTCATTCACAGACATATTATTCAGTACAAACATAGTCATAATCTCCTGCCTCTTAATTTGTTCAGTAGCTAGTATCAACTGGATCATGTGATTCCTGGAAACATTTACATATAACCTAATAATAAGGTAAATCTTTCATACAGATTTCAGTCAAAAAAGGTATGAAAATATTAAACCTGATTTTGTTCACAGGGTGGTATAATGTCTTGCACTCAGTTCTGGGTGGGAATTAGGGACACGAGAGAAAGGAAATGGAGTTTTGCTGTTTATTGTGTTTTTTTCTTTCTTGTTTAAATGAGATTTATGTTGTGGCAGAAATTGGTGTAACCCCAGGCTTCCTCACAAAACATCAGTACCAGTTCAGCTACAATGATAGATACAATGATTAGCAAAAATAAATCCACTACATTTTTGTTTAAATTCATACTTCTTTTTTGCAGGGTGTTGATGGAGAAGATTTCGAATGACAGCCGGAACAGTGGTCATCACAGGTGGAGTCATAGCTGCAGTCATCTTATTGACTATTATTACAGTGCTGTGTTGCTGCAGGCTGCAGGTAAACAAGAAAATTAACAACTTGTTAATTAAAATAATAAATGATTATGCATCAATCTATGATTTGCGATAGAACGTTTACTAGGCTTGTCAGATGTGTTCAATATGCCATTGTCCTATGGTGCCCCCTAACTATTGCTGTTTGACAATAGCAGACATCATGAACATATAACAGCAGAAAAAAATACCAGAAGTTGGTACTCAGCTCCATCTGCAATTGCTAGCATTAGCACTTATTCATTTTTTATTCTTAATTACCTGTTAACAAGAATACTCACAATCTGAAGCCAGGACAGTAAATAAACGTAAGGAGTTATTAGATGTAACTAAGCTTATTATACATTTTAAATAAAAAGTATCTGAACTGTTTGTGTATGTGTTCTGGGGTATACAGTATTGGAGCTACTGAATTATTGTATATAGTAGCAGCCCAGACAAAAAAAATCATTGTTATATTTCCTTAATGTAAGTTCAGCTTTAATGTTTTGCGAATAACATACCAAGATGCATTAGAAACAGATGTTTTGCTGAACTGCTTTAAAATAATTTAGGCTATTATGGTTCACATTGGTCTATAAAACATATGTAACACAATTTATATATGTTTATATATGTTTATATTTTGTTTTCCTAAATAAATTTAAATCGTAATAGAAATAAAAAAAAAAATGTTTTGTATTCTGGACTCTGCTAGTATTACTGTTGTAAGAGTGATGAGTCAGAGAAGAAGGAAGAGGAGGAGGAGGAGGATCCTGACTTCACCAAATCCTTACCCAGTCCAGCACATTATCCAAACTCTCCAAACCCTCCATGTTCTCCAGGACCACCAAGCCCCCCAAGTCCTTCATGTTTTTTGACTTCATCAAGCCCACTGAGTATACTATCTCTTCCAGACCACTCATCCTCTAAGCAGCTTTTTACAACTGCAGAGCCGCACAAGCCCAATGGGCCAGCTGTCTGCAGACCCTATAGCCCTGCTCTACCTCCTGCTCCGATACACTCATACATGTTCTGCCCCTCATGCTCTGGCATACTGCCCTTCTATGTGCCTCGAGAGCAGATAAGGAATGGAGGAAGAAGGATCAGCTACAGGAGCTTAGAGCAGGAAGAGGTCGACTTGCCTATGGATATATCCAGCTATAACAAGCTTAACCTCATACGCTCTATAACCATGAGGGAGGTGGTCACACACCGGAGCATCAGTACTGATGTGTAACTTTGTATTAAGATCTGTGTTGAGACTTAAATTCCTGGAGCAGCATCCTAGAGCATAGACAACAACAAAGATGAAACTGATAAGGAACATGAGATATGCTATGGATATGTGTACAAACATTTATGTTTAAAAAAGTATTAACATGTTTTAACTGTGGAATACAGTGAGTCATAAGTTATGTTCTTATCACAAGAAGAATTAGGCTCTGAATTAATATAAGTAGTTGTATCAGTAATAATTGTATTGACTGTTTTAACTGGTAGTGACCAAGGGCTTTTATAAATATGTAAAAAAGCTATATTTATTATAAACAAATTGTACCTTGTGATATAGAGAGCTTTGTTGTTTACTTTCTCACAGCTGATGCAATTGTGCCAATGCAGCTTTGTTTTCTTATGGATAAAAATTCTAGCATGCCAATGGGACAGTGAGTGTCACATATGTTTAAAGCAAAGCGGGAACCTAATAACCATTACAAATCAAATGGTCGTTCTGATTATTACAATTATTCTGTAAAACTTGTAAGCACATGAATGAGTGGAGTCAGATGGACTTATAATGGACAGAGACACAGTCTGCTTTTTACAGCACAGGTAATATTTATTTTCATTTTCCTTATGATAGAATTACATGCACTAATGTAGTGGTCAAAAAATAGAAAGATAATTTGTAACCTTGTACTCTTTAAAAAATATATAGGTTCACTACTATTTCTATATTTTTTCTTAATGTTTTCTAATTTTTTTCACTTTATTTAGTAAATACAATACGATTCACCACAATGACCCTTTAGAGACTGCAGAGATTGCACATTACTGTCAGGTCACTTAAATGAACAAGAATTCGGAAGACTTTTCCATCGTTGATCAGCAAATTAAGCATCAGTGTGTTTTGTAAGTAGACCAGCAGATGGTGCAAGTTCTTTCATTTAGATAGCTGTTCACCACTTTGGCAAAAGTTGAAAACTAAGGAATGTTGGAATGGCAGTATACATCATATTACAGTCTGTCACACTGAGGGCAGAATGATCTAAATGTTGTTACACTTACTGAGTAACTGCAGTGGTTACTTTAAATCAACCCAGACAGTTATTTTAATATCTGTCAAAAGTTATTTTGTTTTATTCAAGCATTCAAAGTAAAACGGTAACATGCCTGATTTTACAGGATGTGTAAAATACTGCATACTGTTGGATTAGAAATGGAATCGCATTTATCCTACTTTGAGAAGTAACAAGATATATGCATTTTTCTTTCTACAATAAAATTAAATGACATTTATTTTTGACTGTTTCTTTACATTGAGGTAACAGCAATGCATATTATATTAACTGGACTGTGCCACAAAGGAGCAATACATAAACTGCATACAGTTTAAAATATTACATGTTCAAGTGCCAGGACACAGTCAATTACACATAATACATCTGAGGAAAATCAAGTAAAATGGGTGTTTGTTCTTCCCTGCTGTCAAAAACAGCTGCTGGCAGCAGAAAAATAGTCAGAATGAGTGAAGAACATTTGAATGTTTAACCAAACACCTGCTCTGACTAATAAATAAACAATAGAAAAGCAATGGTCCAGTAACAGTTAAATAAGATACCAAGGAAACAGCAGAGCATTGTAACTAGCAGTGGATGAAGAGCCAGCTTGTATTTAAATGTACAAATCTTCCATCTTGAGCCCAAGGTAATGTTCAGTACTGACTATCATAACTGCCAGTCTGATGGATCGTAAATATGCTCATGCTTTACAATTATGGTCCACAGAGCAATAATCAAAATAATTTAAAGTTTCCTTAATGTATCCCACAGTTGTAGGACTTTGTCATAAAACAGATATTGCTACTAAAATACTGACAGCAATGGTAGTTTAATATACCTAGTTTAAGATATAAAACAAAAAGGGGATTTAATGGGTAAACCAAGATCTTCTAAAACTCCAGATGTCTGCCACTGTCTGTGGATACTAGACATTCAATAATTGCCTTTATCGTCCCTTTTTTATTTCTAGTTTTTGCATATAACACAATGGTCCCAATTTAAGTGCACTATTGTTTTCTTAGTGACAAACACTAGTTGGCACGTTGATTCCGACACGAATGGCAACAGGCCTTGCTGTAATACCAGTGACTGCAAAGGTTGACTTTAATAGCCAGAGAGCAGTTGGTGCTTGGGCGATCCTGGCAGTTGTCATCTGTATTGGAAATCAGCCATAAACACACCATATTAGTGTCAGTTATCTTAGGTAAAACTGATATAGCCATTAGTCTTCAGTCTGCAAGCAATGCATTTACCAACTTTTACAAACATGAACGTGCAAGAGAACAAGTCTATTGCTCCTTAATGTTTACCTGGTGGTTCAGTGGGGCAAGGTTGCAATGCACACGTCTGTTTGTTAACAGGTTTAATCAGAGGGTCACATCCACGAACAAGTTCTCTTCTCTGGTAGCATTTTACATCCCTCATTCTCACTCCCACCCCACACGTCTTGGTACACTGCAATTTAAGAAACACCCAAAGTGTTATACCTATATACACGCAATATACATACAAATCTATATTTCCAATTAAAAGATTCAATGAACCATGATACAGCTACCTCTGACCAAGGAGTTGTATACCACTTGAAGCAGGGTCTCTCGAAGCAAGTGTCCTCATCTCCTGGTCGCGTACTAGCGTCACATTCCTCATCCTCATGGATTTGAAACTTGCCACCCGTGATGCTGACACATAGCACAGTCCTCCTCTTTACGCCACGTCCACATGTTGTGTTGCACTGAGATGAGCAGTGTACTTTCAGAAAAGTTTCAGCGTACACCTCTGATTATAACCCATAATGAATCATTTACCATTTATCTATGCAATTTTGGCTTCCTGGATTTTCATGAGAATGTCTAAAAGTATTTGTCCCAACACTACACAACACCACCTGATTACACTAATGAGCTCTCCATCTTAACAAACAAGGAAAGAAAGAATCTAGGCGGTAACCCACAATTTATGGACATAAACCCAAATTGACATTTGGACAAAGCCCCAAAACTCATTAAGAAGCTCAGTTCACTTGAACTTCTCATGAAGTTTAGTTGCTCACCCTTTCCCAGTCTTGAGCCAGCCAGTGTGGTGGGCACTCCTTATCTCCACAGGGATGAGTAGCCAATGGTTTGTTCTCTAGTGAACACTGAGACTCCGGCACCACCCGGCCCTCTGGGGTTTTGCAGTACACATGCCGTACCATCTTCCCCTGTCCACATGGACCTGAGCACTGCATATCATTTAAAAACAGTAGACAAGAATATTCGATTGGTCTCTGGTGTTGAAAAAGATCAATAAATCATGCTTGAATATTCTTCTGTGAAGCTTACCGGCCCCCACATGGAGACTGTCCACTGGCGATCACAAGGTGGACCAGTGCAGTTCTTGGATGATGGAGGCTGAGTTGTCTCATCACATGCCCTGCCTTCATCTGAGCACCTGACCTCACGAGTCACTAAACCTCTGCGGCCACATTTTGCTGGGCACTGTACAAAAAAGACAACAACTTTAGTTCAGTGTGCCATATATTCAACCTGCTGTTACTAATCTAATTTTATTTGTGGCCTAAACCAACAAAAAATCTAAGGAGCCAGGAACCAATAAAATTTAACGCTGATAGCATTATAATAATTGCAAGCAATACAAAGTAATTTTTGAACCACCTCTAACCACTCAGCCATCTCCCACTGTGGGCCACAGGTGGGGCTCTTGCAGGGCCGGCGCTCTGGAGGACGCTCTAGCTCAGCATCTGTGCACAGATCACTGTAGACTGAGCTGTCCAGGCCAGGAGCCAACATCTTCCAGCAACGCACTAGCCTGAACTGAAAACCTTCACCACAGGTCCGTGAGCATTCACTCCAGCTGCTGGCCTCCCACCTGAAGACATGAAGATGTGAAGCCAGAACAATTTCTGCAATATTTCAAGCTTTCATTTATAATCTTTATTCAGCTGAGAATATAAATATAATATTCTACATAGAATTGGCAATAGCATAGCAATGTAGCTCCATGAAGAGCACGCTCTTTGTGTTCTACTGCATATTTTAACTAGAATGGCATACATGCCTTGGCTGGCATTCTCTTCCAATGCAGAAATCATGCACCGGTTCAGGGCGAGCCAAAGTCTCACAGTAAGAGTCATCCACCTCGACACCATCATATCGTACACACATAGCAAAGGCTTTTGTCACACCTATTACCAAAATAAAAGCAAAAATAATATTTAAATGAGAGTGAAACCCATTAAGCATGTCAACAATTTTCTTTATATTTAAATATAGGTATGGATCTGTGGTACCTATTGAGCATGTCATGCTGCATGGTTCCTGAGAGGACAGTTTCCAACGATACATATCTGCCGAAGTCAGTTTGTTCTTCCCCGTAACCCTCTGTTGACTCCTGCGAGGTTAGAATTAGGACATCAATTCCTATGTCTTAGGCTAAGTCTCATAACAGCCATTTTATAATAAAACATACAGTGTATGTAAATGAATTAGTGTTGTCATTCCAAGTGGTAATTCAGTCCCAGCTACAGTCTTGATGACTACCTGAATATCATGGACATGGAATGACATGGATAACTCTGTACCAAAAACACCCTTGTGATTCCTGTAAACTAAAACCAAAAATAAAACCTTGTGATTCCTGTAAACCTATCTAATTGGACTGGCATGGTTATGTGTGTGATCTATGCTGCCTTTTCCCTCTATAAATTATAAAACACTGTGAATTATGTCTCGCTGAAAGGCCATCTACCTTACTCTTAGTCTATCTTCCTTTCTCTCATGGAATCTCTTCTCCTTTAAGTGTGTGAAAGGGTGTGTCATGTGATGTGTTTTATGATCTCTGGCAGTGAGGTTGGTGAAGCGGTGTTTGGACACTGCAAGAAAGCCAACATGAATTATAAATATGATGGAATGCAATCCCACCAGCCCTCCACTTGGCTGTCTCTCCTCACCACGCTTTGAGTGTCTCAAAAAGTGTAAAAAAGCCGGAGACACCGAGGAGAGTCTGGAGCACATTCCATTCTCTATGAGCTGGACTGTCCCACATGAGCATAGATATGAACATAGCTTTCCTGCATATCTTTATGTCTGTTAGAGAGGCCTACAGTGCAGTCTGTAATTATTACAGTACACACATTTAACCTTGTTGCATTATGAATGGGATAAAACTGTTGTAAATATCACTACCCTAAGCTGAAGTTCTGCTTATACTCTGAAACAACTTCATAAGCTATACAACACAATCCCATGTGAATAGGATTTTAAATTAGGATGAGAGATACCTGATTGATGATTGTGTTTACCTGGTGCGATTTGTGCGGCTGCCATTCCTAAAGCTGGTAATCAGTGTCCTGTTCTGGAGAAGATCTCCTGAGTCATTGCGGCGGCGGCCTAGAGAGAACTCAAGCAATGAGCCATTGAGGTTCCCTTGCTCTGAGCTGCTGTAGTCCAACTCAGCTGGCTCTGCTTCAGAGATGAGACTTTCCCCCTCACTTTGAAGCTGATTCGTTGAAATGTTAACGTCCAAAGTGCAACGTGCAAGAAACATTCTCCATATGAAATTTGCAGAATCCACCATCTCCTCTGCAGGTCTGTTTGCAGGCACAACGCCAGGGGCAACCACTCCACTTGGCCAGCTGCTATTTCCATCTTTACAGACAAAAAGGTATAATGGACATGCATCATGAATGCATCATGGGGCATTAGTGATTTGAAGATGACATGAGGAAGAATAGCTGACTGAAAAAAATATTACTACAAACCATCACAAATAGATCCTCTCTAAAAATACATATCCAGGCTTTCACAGTATTTAAGACTGACTCAAAAGGCATTCCAGAAAACTGGCACTGGCAATTGAGAGGACCACCTCAGAGTCACTGACTGCCCTCTTTCCCATGTGGTTGTGGTAGCTGGCATTATATGTAGGTGAGGAACTGAGAAGGCAGAATGGTACCCTTCTACAGTTAGAGGACAATAACAGGCTATTGGGCACTGGGCTACTGGGCTTGGGTAGTCACTGAAACTGAGCCACTACATTATGAAAAGAGCAGCTGGGCCCAGGAAAGACAGATTATTAACTACTCTGCCAGTATGTCAAAACTAGATCAAGGGTTTTTTCATTTTTGTGTGCCTTCTCATGCATCTTTAAGAAGTTTAAGTGAACTATATCCATCTTTCTCTCCGAAAATGTGAAGTATCATATATAAATATGATGCATCAGTGTAACATAGTATGGTTTAATCACCCATTTACATCACAATTTCACTGTCATCTAGCTTTAATATGTAACCCAATATTATACTAAAATCCTACCTGGAAAATGCGGGGGTGTTGGGGCATCCTGATCACAGTCTACAGCAGTTGTGTCCTCGTATACTTCATTGGTCTCCTCGCCAGGCTTATCCACTGCACCAGGCCCAATGTTCTGCATCTTCACCTGCTTCCTCTGTGTCTCCGGGACAGCCTTGTCATTCACACTATCGTTGTGGGGTGACACATTGTTGATCTCCATGGAGACTTGCTGGCTGGATCCTCCATCTGAGCCAGTGTAGATGGGTGGCTGGGAGACTGGAGTAAGAGGGTCCCGCATCACTGTGTACTCATAGGTGATGTAAGGGTTGCGACCATTCTGGTTCCAAACCTTGGAAGACAGGAGATAAGAAGCAGGCAGCCTTTAAGTAACATTTGAACTTAAATGCTGAAACACAGATTTCCATAAACGTGAAAATATGTTTAATAAAACAAGAACACTTCTCATGTATTGTCCTCTCTAGTTATTGGAATCAACCATTACCAGGAGCTTTGCTGTCCATTCAGAAGACACTATGCAACTGCTGCAGCAGTTTTTTACCAGTACAGGTCACATACTCATGTCCTTTTGGGGTCATGTCATATGTCAGGACAAGACTGACTTCTGGGACCATTGCTCCATGGGCAATGTATCACATTGTAACAGCTTTTCTCAGTATGAGCCATGGCACCTTGGCCCACAGTAAGTCAAAGGCAGGGTCAGCTAGCCAAGTAAGATTACCCAGGGGCCCTTGGCGGCGGGAGGAAGGACCGCAGCTACAGTACCAGAGCATTGATGGGCTGATTGATGGGCCCTTTCGCCACGATGTACTCAATCCCCGTCTCATACACATCGGTGGGCCTCCGGTATTTGAAGATGGTGCCTGCCACGTGGAAATTCTGAGGGCTGTCCACCTTGTAGGCGCCATTAAAGAAAAAGTTTCCTGCTTGATCTGTAACGGCTGTAAAACAGAGACGTTTATTTAAACTTGTCTAATTGATTGCATAGTGATTGTGATTTTTTCAAGTAATTGTAAAATTGGAAAAAAATAAAGTAAATAGTCTTGTTTTCTTTGATTTAAAGATTTACATCATGCAATGATGAACAAGAACTATCTAAAGCTTTATATTATTATACATTATCATTAATATCAAATGCTTCTGCTTTTATAAGTGCATACCCAGTATATCTGCAGACTTTTTTCTTTCAATGATCTGGATGTCCCATGAGCCCTCAGGGATCTGGGTAATGAAGGAATATCCTGGGAAAAAACAAATGTTTTCATAGCTTTATGTCGTTGAGGTGACTTTTTATGCTTACTGTAGTAAATAGGCATCCTTACCAAGGTTGGAAGATCCACGGCGAAAGTTACCAGTTACCCTAATACAGCTGCTTCCATCTCCTTGACACACTCCACACTTATCCAGTGTGTTGGGAGAGAAAAGGATGCCATCACATCCAATAGGCTGCAGAGAGGGATATCACACAAAAACATAACATGTCTAAAAACCAAGCTATTTGAAACCGAAGGGGTGCTTCTGGAAAATTTGTGTATAGGTCCTGATTATTGGAAGGAACTGTTGAGTAACATCAAACTATGGGCTATGCATTTACCTCACACCTGCCATCTACACAGACTCCTCTGTAATTGCTATACTTGCAGGACGTTCCATCACGAGCTGGTACCATCAGCTGCCTCTGGCCATCAGATGTAGTGCAATGAAGGTCACAGGGATTGCTGGAGATGTGAACGTAGTCATCTACAAAATTAGAGATGGGGTGTTAGTCACTGAGTCTTTCATTCCAACAGTGTTAGGCTCAAATGGCCCAAATGGCAAGTACCCGGGTAAAGGGGTTTCCAGTGGTAGTTCTTTCCATTGAACACTTGAGAGTTAAATGACCAGCACTGTTCTTCTCGGAAACTCCTTCCAGTTGAGGGGCATTCCTGAAAATCACAGACCATACTTAGTCATTTGAGACTAGATGACCATATCAGTGGTCTGTTTGCCATTATCTAATGGGAAATTAAATGATGGGAAAGTCATTTACTTAATGGTATTCCAAGTAGTAAAAGTAGGTGTAATCACCAGCTCTACTGTGCTGTCAAGTGGAGTATCTGGATTATATTTCTGATGTGCAAAGGCATATTGTGTTTCAAAGAAGAAGCGAGACATATATCATGAACTAACCTTTGTATTACAGAGATGGTACCTTTTTGCACTCCCTGTGCATGTCATGTTGTCCTTACCAGTTGCTGTTCTCTTTCTTTAAATGAAAGAGATGTGTATGATTAAATTATTTAAATACAATTTTTTTAAAAGCACTGAATATCTCATATAGATCCACCCAAGAAAATCAGCAGACAGCTGTGAAATTTTTAATTAAGGTAGTGTTTATAAGGAACCCACTGACCTTTGCTTAAGACAATGTCTCTCCTGAGACATGACCCCCCCTCCACAAGTGCGTGTACAGGCTGACCACTTTGCCCATTCCCCCCACCAATAAGTAGTCACCTCTAGTCCGTCTTCCAGACTATTAGAGGCTACACCCTCATCCTGCCACAAACAAAGAGTCTGTTCAGGAAGCAAGTGAAAAATTGGAAACCAGCTTCTATGCCACATACAACTTTTAAAGACTTGTATTCTGCTACAACCATAGTCATTTTAGTAAATTTAGTAAACGTTACAATTAAGACACTTAATTTAAAAAGATGTGAGGCCATTACCAACCTGTCCTTTACTTGAGATGTTGCCTAAAGAAAAGGTCAGTGTTATGAGACCTAGTAGGACCATAGAGCACTCTGCACACTGGGCCCTTGAGCAGGTCCTCATCCTGAGGCTGGGAAAATGTGGGAAAAGGAAGATGACTGTATCCAAAACAGCAGCAAAATGAATTCTATTAAAAGGCACAAGGCAACAAGTCTCAAGAAAGTGACTATTCACAAGTTCACACTTAACTGTCAGAAGACTCAGTCTTGTACCTAAACTGTGCTAAAATGCCTGTACTGTATAATTTTTAGCCTTGACTCATGACATTTGTAGACTGAATGAGGGCAGCATACTTAATAGGCATACCTGAAACCTGGAAGTTATCTGAGAATTTGCATTGGCTCCGTGTCTAATTATTCATTAGAGAGCCATTACTATTTTTATTTGACATGGCTGTAGGCACCATGAAGATATCAGCTGACATACTGACAACACTTGTTGGAGAAAAAAAATCCTCATATGCCTACTTTTGATCAACTGCAGTCTCCTCATCAGGCCTGTGCCTCCAGTTAGGTTGGTTCCTTAAAATAAGCAAACAGATCGTCTAGCTCAGTTTGCAGTCTGGCTTTTTCTGGCACTAAATATTGGTGACAGGTGTCTTAAACTACCCACAGGAACACCTGGAGTTCATTATCCAGCCCAGACACAGCTGGAGTTCAGCCAGCTCGCCAAAACACCCGTCTCCCACAGATCCGTGCAGCAAGCCCATGGCCGCTGAGACAGACCTTCCTCCTCTGAGTTTCCCAGTCCACAGAGGAGTGTAAACACAGGATCCCCCAATTCCCCTCTTGGGCCTCTGTTAAGGGGAAGGGGAGGTGTTTTTTTCCTGGCAGCAGACAGACAGAAGGACCAATCCCTTGAGGGACAGGAACAAGGGAGCAAGCCCTGGCCTGGAGGCTGAAAGAAGCAGACTCATCCTTTTCTGGGAGAGTTGCTTCTCACCAGGTTCAGTTCAGCACTTCCTTGTTTTCAGCACCTTGCTCAGTTCTGCAACCCCAAAGGGTAAAATCATCAGGGCATTCATTTGTCACTGCCAGGGAGTAAGTGATTGTTGCAGGCTAAGGGGCAGGGATGAGGTTTCATAAAGTTCATGGAAATTTCATGGCTATGGAAAAACAACAAGGGTTGATCCACAAAAGAATTGTTTGTCATATGCATCCAAGTACATATGCTGTGTTGTTTCTAATACAAAAATAACTGTTTAAATATATGTCTACTATATAAACGATTTTATAAACATTTTTCCCCTTATTTCACTATTAAAGAGTGAACATTGGCTGGTGGGTTTAGGAAATAAGGTTTATTGGATGAAATTTCATAGAGTAACCTATATTCCACTTTCCGCATAATTAAAACCTATGGATTTCATACATGATTATTCTTCATTAAATATGAAACAATTAAATAACAATATTTTTTAATTATATAAACTGCTCCCCGTCATCATCTTAGAATGTTCTGCTATTCGTTACTAACAAAAGACAAAAGCTGATGTCTAGTCTAACATTGAATGGATTGCTGTCTTAAGTTACAAATCACACTTCTTTAGCTCCACAAGGGATGAGGAGTGCAGAATTGTGAAATATTTGAAATATTTATTTCAACACTTCAAAAATTTGGTAGTGGAATGAAATAACACATTTATTTGAAAACTGTTATCTAAGTCAGGTTTAGGCCACATACCTCGGTAATTTAAGTGATGAAAAATGGAAACGCAATAATTATTAACCACTAATGCATTAACATACAAACAGTCATTCTGTACCTTAATATAGTCCTTCAAAAAATATCCAATGTTTATATTTCTCAATTATTAAAACATTAACAAAATGCATTTTATATTAATATTGAAAGTGCTATATGACAGTGCCCTCTGCATACATAAAAAAGCAACTCACGATACAGAAAAAATCTCTCAGCAAAGCAGTGCTACAGAAATGTCAACCTTGTTTGTTTGGGTTTATTTTACTGTGGAACAAGTGTCTACTCTGTCTGGTTTAGTTGTCACTTCTCAAAAAGTTCCTCTGTTAATATATATGGGCACACACAAACACAGTCAGTAAATATTTACCCATGTACCTACCTGCAGTCCTTGGGCTGTAGTGGAGCTGAGTGGTGGCTGGGCAGTGTGTGGGTGGTGGTGGTGATGGTTGTGGTGGCAGTATTAGTCTGTAACAGTGTGCTCTGAGGATGTGTCTTGTGAGGAAGGTAAGGTGTACATCTGCATCCCTCCTCTCACCCCCCTTCTTTCTCTCTCCTCTTTCCCTCCCATCCCCTCTGCCATCCACCCGCCCACCCTCACTCTCTCCTTCTAGCCCAGAGAATGGCAGTGCAGGGGAACGCCCACATAAAAAGCGTTCTTCCAGCTAGTGCCAAGCTTGAGGGCTGCTACCACTGCTGAGCTGTGAAGCACAGCCCTGGCCCCAAGAGTCTCTGCCAGACTGGGCTCGGCTCGCAGACAGACAGGGAGGAAGTCGTCGTTTCCCACAGATCAACACCCCTCCCCTCCTCCCCTGGCCCTTGAACACCCTTTCACATCACAGCAGTCCATTTGCAAACCCCTTTTTTGGCCTCTCTGTCTCATATCAGGCTCTTCCCAGCCTCCTGCTAACATTTAATCTGTATGCTACCCTTAGCCATGGCTGTTCCCTTCCAGATAGACCCATTCATTACACCTGGACACATGACTAGAGTGCAGAAGGAGTCCATTCATTATAAGACTGCAAAGATGACAGAAAAATAAAACGGGGTGAAAGTTAATGGAGAAAAAGTGACAACAAAATATAGGCATAGATATGTTAGATGTCAAGTTGTTCAAACTGAAGCACCAAAAGAAATCCAAAATGTCCATGTGTGTATAACTATATAATAAATGTAGTAATATATAATGACTATTAAGAAATGTACCAAGTCATTTATTACATGTACAACACAGAAAAAATAAGGAGCATGAGAAAAACGGAGGGAGTGACGGCTTGGCCAGTCGAGGCTGATAACTGAGACCACCGTGCCTGTGTGTGACGCATATATATAAAGACCACATGTTCTCTTGGTTGCCCCTGTGTCTGCTCTGTGCATTAGGGACGCTCTGCTACACTAAAAGCTCAATCAAGCACCATTCTCAGACCGCAGATCTGTATGGTGATAGACATAGTTCAGGAGATTTGCACAGTCTGCAAGTCTGAAGAAATGGTCGCTCTTTTAAAAACCCCAAAATTATGAGGCGGCAAACATGTGAAGTGTGTGGGACTGTGTGTGTGAGAATCCTGCACTGTCAAAGTAAGGTGTTGTGATGGAAAAATGCTCTTTGGATCATTGGGTCATAAACAAACAACAGGAAATACAAGAAAGTTTTCTTCAACCTTAATGTGATTAGTTGTTGGGTTGGGTACTAGGAAATCTCATATACTCATCAATTTTACTCTGTTTTATTAATCTACAACTTCTAAGACTTATACTCAAACTAAATGTATCATCTAATTAAAAACTTTGTAGGAAAATGTGGGTAAGAAACAATCTGAAAAATCTGACCTGTTGTTTTTAATACTGTCTGATATACCACACATAAATACATCTACTCGGCTAGCCATCAAATCAGCCATTCCTCTCACATTAGAGAGTGCTGTGAGAAGCAAATTCCACTGTGAGTGTTAAGCTGTTAAGCTGGTGCTTTGGAGTAAACACACGATTGTTTGTATTTGGGAGGATGAAGTGAAATCTTCTCAGCACCAGATCGGTTTATTAGGTTTATTATTGTAGGGTTTACACTGAAATAATTGTAATGTTGTTTGATTAATTGTAATTGCAATGATGTTTATGTTGTTACGAAGATGACAGCAACTGCCAAACAATCACATAAGTGTTTCATCTGCCATGGCTAGCAGAATCACAATATATCATACCTGACTAAGATTGTATTGTTTTTTAGGGAAGAAACATCAGAAAAGAGTTTTTATTCTGCCTGTTGTAACCTTTCATTCGTCTATGTATCAGAGTTGCCAAAAACTATAGTAACATTCATGATTTTTGACCCTTTTGCTACAACAATACAGAAAGCAACTGAAAACTACATTTTCTGCTGTTTCGGGTAATGGAGCTGTTATCCCAAATGCAAATAAAATTCACCAAGCAAAAAAAAGGAAAGGAAGGAAATTGGCATTTCTCTGAAAGCAGTTAATATCACTGTGTGTAATTTCATTTTCAATTTTTCCAATTGAATTTAAACCGTTAATTCCCAAAGATTTCTTAGCAGGGTTTTAGGGTTTATTTTTAACCAAAGCATAGAAACAATATTTAGCTTGTATCTAAGGCATGTTATGGTAAAAGGAAAGAATACTTGTTAGCTTCTATCAGTGTGTCAAAATGCAGTTTTGTCTCTAACAGATAAAGATATAAATATGATCTATAATATGTACTTTTGGTTGAAAATAAACTAATATTTGAATAAAGGATGTGTAATCTGGGTAAATTTCAGACTGTGACCTATGGCCGCTGAACAACACTGCCAATTCTCTTTGATCTCAGAGAAAAGCAGGAAAGATCAAAACAACACAATGACGTCCATAGGCCTCAGAATATAAGCTACTTTCTCTAGAGATGGATTTAGAAAGTTGCTTAGGGAATGTGAGGCGTGGACCATACACCCTCATAACACTGTAGTCTTTGTATCCCAAAGGCAGGTGTGACAGCTGAATGCAGAGGGGTAGGGGGCAACTGTGAGCAACCACGAACCCCATAGCTGTATCCTCTCTCTTGAAGTGACAAAAGTAGATCTCTTCATGCTGATAGGAATTCCTGTGTGGAAGCAGAATTTGAGTCCTATGAAAAATGCAAAGTTTCCAAATTAAGACGACTGAAGGGATGTTGTTTTAATAATTTGCCATAGTAAAATAATTTGAAATTCAGTAATTAGGACATGATAATAATATTTGTAATATTTCTCTCAGCCAGTAATATTTCAATTAGATAGAGGGTTTTACATTTTGGAATGCTGTATTACAAAATACTCATTATTTTAGTGTTTTCTAATCAGAAATGGAGGTTGATATGATATCCAGGAGGTGGATATGACAGATTAGGAAACATTTGGAGCTTTCAATTAATGCTGTAATCAAGAAGATTGCAGACATACCACTGCAGTGGCAGCACAAGTCAGCTGTTATGGACTGCACTTGCTGAAAATATGCCCTGTGAGGATGCTTCATCCACATAAAAACTAGACAGGTAAAAATATGAACCTCCCTGTAACTTTCTACTTTTCTGAACTTTCTATTCTACTTTTCAGAAAGTATTCTGAGTAGACCTGCTTGAGTTAACAAGACTCTACCATCTTGGTTCCCTAAACAAATCACATTCTTCAAACCCTTCAAACCACATTCACGTCAAAAGAGCATTGACGCATACAGGTGCTGTGGATTAGTCTTGCGTGGCCAATGTCAATAACCCAACAGAGACAGTTGTTTCTATAGCCACTGCTGAAGACTGATTCCCCCATGAGATCAGCTTGACTATGACTGCCTAGATTGACCAATGAAGAAGAAACAAATTCATTTTGAAATTAACCTTCAACCACGGAGCCCTGGAACGTCTGGTGTGGAGCACTTGGATGAAGTTTTGACCATGTTAAGACGCTTCAACTCTCAAAACGTTACCACAAATGGCTTCGCTTGATGTCACTCCTTCTTACTTTCTACAATTTAAAAAATGTGTGACAGTGGGAGCAGGGGACGGCGTGGCCTCCCAAACTGCTGTACACCAACAGCTGCTCTGCTGATGATATGGCACATGAAGGCATTCTGCTGCTCTCTGAGCCATTTAAATTTTAAAGATCCACTGACGTGTCAGCTGTAGGCCTGTGAGTGTGTGTGTACAGAGAGACAGCTCTCCACTCTGTGCCACTTCTTCGGATTGGTTAACTTGGGAAATTCACAAACTCCTGAGTGTACTCTCCTGAGTGTACTTAAACTTGGTTCAGAGATTCATAGGGCGCTTAAGATCACAGAAAATGGGAGCTTTTATTGCTAAGATGTTGCTGCCTACCATCAGCAGTTTGGTGTTTCTGCCTGCAGCCAGTGTTGCCACTAAGAGAGGCTTCCACATGGAGGCCATGGTCTACTTCTTTACAATGTTCTTCACATCGGTAAGAGACCTACAAGCTTTAGTTCTATTATGTTTTAAACAGTAGCTGTTTAGTTAACGACACTGTAGCAGTTAGTGATAACTAATTCTTGTCATGGTAAGCAGTTTAAACTGTTTTTCATAACTGCTATAAATGTCTGCTTTTGATTAATGCACTAAAAAACAATTTTTTTTTGACAGCCCACAACAGTATCAGCACATGAGCGTGGCATATTTGTCTTGAAGAACATGTGCATGTATTCTGCATAAATGTTTTTTAAGTTTTTTGTACTGTTTATGAAGCATTGTGTTGGCCATCCTTGTTTCAATTTGTAGAATATAATATTATAGCATCCTACATTTTCTTGTCTAATTAGTCTACAACAATGCAGGTTTAATATGTCCCTTTGTCCAACACTCTTTTTTCTATTCATCTCAATGGTAAAAATTAAAGAATACACATTCATATAAGGCTTTCTATGTTTCAGATCTATCATGCATGTGATGGACCAGGCCTGTCTGTTCTATGCTTCATGAAATATGAGATTTTGGAGTACTTCAGTGTTTATGGAACATCAATCTCTATATGGGTTACATTATTAGGTAAGTCTGAAGGTTTTAAGATCTGAAATGCTTTTTGATAATGGCTTTAAAAATCGATTTTGATAATTAAATGAGATAATGTTAGTAATATTGTTGGTGTTGGAACTTTAGCCTGAACACCGGTGCAACTGTTTCAAAAGTCACACCGTTTTCCAGAATCTGGCAATCCGCTCCAACTGCAGCGGACAGTGAATATTAATTTTTGAGTCATGCTAACAAAATGACATGTGTTTATGTCTGGAATTCCAGCATGTCGTGTGAAGAGTGTGTACTCATTGTCTCTTCTTCCACACTTATACAGCTCTAGGAGATTTTGAAGAGCCCAAGCGCTCCACGCTCACCATGTTTGGAGTGCTTACCTCTGCTGTGAGGATATACCAGGACCGCTGGGGCTACGGCGTCTACTCCGGCCCGATCGGCACAGCTGTGCTCATGATCACAGTCAAATGGGTGAGAAAGAGAAAGGACCACTTGCAGATGCTGCTCCTGAGCTCAGAAACATAGTTTTATGCGCAAGGAACATGAAATGTGGAACCATTTTTTCCATTCAGGTGGATGAGGATAAAAATGAAATGACTTGAGACCGTGACTACATGTCAGACATTTTCAGACACCCAGGCTTTCAACAACAAAATGGGCTAACACCTGCCCAGGTTTATTTTGAGGGAAAATATTACGAGTGAAATATATTTCTCACAATAACAAAAAATTCATTACACGATACATTCATCAAAAAAGCAGACCCTATGACAGCTATAACCACTGCAGATACAAGCAGTCAGTTTTTCCAGGCATTGCTCTCAAAGATGCTCCACCATGAAATTGCAATTATCGCAAACTTTGTCCTCTTTTTTTCCTCCAGTTACAAAAAATGAAAGAAAAGAAGGGCCTGTACCCAGACAAAAGTGTTTACACTCAACAAGTGGGACCAGGATGCTGCTTTGGAGCCCTGGCTTTGATGCTTCGCTTTTATTTTGAGGTAATAAATACTAATGCTTGCTGTTTGTCCATTAATGCAATGGCTCTCATATGTGGAGCATAGCTAGAGTGACAGTGATTTTTATATTTTGTTTATTTTTTATTAAGTCACAGATCAAATTTTATTTATTATTGTGTCATTTTGACTTTAATGAGCTTAATTAAAGCCTTAATAAATGGATATATAAACAAATAGGCCAAACTCACTCTCTTAAAGAAGCCTTTCCCAGTGCTCATTGGTTACTATTTTTGTAAACACTTTCCATAGATATAATAATTAATGTAGCTGATTAATGTTAGAAATAAATAGAAATAAAAAGGCAACATTTTGTCTTTCTTTTTTTTTTTGGCTTTGTTGAAAACAACAACAAAAAAAACACCCTTCTTTGTGAGGTTCAGAAAATTGTCCCCACAATGTCAAAAACTTGGGGCAATTTAGTTTCTCCTATTCACCTGACTAACTTTGACTTACTCCCCTAACTCAAACCCATGGACTCGGGGGAAAAAAACACCACACAGAGTAAAGAGCCTTTGCACAACAGCCGGGAATTAAACTGTTAAACAGCACTAGCCACTGTGCCACCCCAGCTGTGTCCTGTCCTTGAAAAGTTCAGAAATAAATATTTTCATGACTCTAATATATATCCAGGATAATATTATTCAAATTTCAATAATATATCAATACTTCACTAAGCAGAATAGACCTGTGTTGAGGAATTTATGTTACAGCGATGCATTATGATGCTGTCACTCTGTGGTAATGACATCTATTTGTTTCCACAGGAGTGGGACTATGCTTACGTTCACAGTTTTTACCACCTGTCATTGGCCGTGTCCTTTGTACTTTTGCTGCCAAAGAAGAACCGCTATGCAGGGACTGGACGCAACGTAGCCAAACTCAATTGCTACACGCTCTGCTGCTGTGTATGAAGTCCCTTTATGATGACAATCATTTCTTGTAGCGGTAGGGCTAGAAAGCATGGTGTTAGTTGAATAGTAGTGTACAAAATATTAATTTTCTAATAACTGTACGATCCTAAATTGTTTTTCAACTGGTTTGATCACAGACATCCCAACCTCCAGTAAAGGAGAATGCTCGTACCATTTGGACGACACCCCAAAAGCCCTGGATGAGGGCCTGCAGACCTGGCCTTCCATTTCACCACTCCCAGCCACGCACAATGTAACACGCAAAGATGTCTGCTACTGGCAATCCAACAGTGAGGACAGTTATATGACCTTCAGGCAAGCCAAGAATGTGTGGGGCGACATACTCAACCACCACAACACAGACTTTAATGTCGAAAGGATGCCCTCATAAAATTTAGAGCAAATAGCTACTAAGGCTTTGCCTGCATATGTGTAGACATATGAAGTGGTTCTATAAAACCAGGTAGTCATAGGGTTACTAAGACGGCTGACATCCAGCTGGAAAGTTTACGAGTCGCAAAACATAGCAGACATTTTATTTCTCCAGAATGAATAAATTGTCTTTTAAGATGTACCTCAGGAGAGATTGCTTGTCTACATTTCTCTAAGAGAAATGGCCATTAAATGCAGTTAAAAAATGCTGAAAAATACCAGAACTAAAAAAAAACCAACCAAATCTTATTCTTCATATTTATTGTCATGTCATTTGGTACATCAGCCATCTGAACACAGCTGAAATAAAGTCAAATGTTCCAGGAACAAGAAGCAAACAATCATTCTGATGGGTCTTGCAGCAGGTGGAAAGTAGTGTGTTTATTCCAGTGTATTGAAAGTGCTTTTTCCCCTTTAAAATTTATGATGTATTATGCCTACAACTGTGTAAATATATTTATTTATTGTAATACCACTACTAGCTGAAGGTTGTAATTCACTGATGTATCGTGTTTTTTCCTAACAATGATCAATTGCTTTTAAATGTTTAATTTAAACATTTAATTAAAATGTTTTTTACAGAAATAAAAGAAAAGGCTCTGGACAATTAATCGACATAATCCTCACAGTTTATAGCAAAGAAACCTTAGCAGTAATCCCCTTCACTCTTCGTCATCTGTCAGATTTCCATCCATTTAGGCTTGATCCATCAGCCTACTCCTAACACTATCCAAAAATTACAAACGCACGCGACATGTTTTAGACAAAACAGACTCCTGCCAAATGTGAATGAAATTTTGGTCCGCAAAGCATTTTTTGACTGTGGGCCAGGCCACTGGCTCATGTGCCCAGAGAAAGGTGTTTTTGTCTGGGGGAAAGCTGCCAGCTCCTGTCTCTCCTGGCTGCTAGTCCTGATTCTGCCAAAAAGAGTAACTTGACGCTTTTATTACGCTAGTGTGAAGCACTTTTGAGCTCTTTTATGGCTACTGTCTGTTCAAAACCACTTTGTTTGTGGTTTAGGCCCTCACACATACAGTACTGTGTAAAAGTCGACAATTTATCCATACATTTCTTCTTACAATCACATTTTATGTTTAACTGCATTAGTGTGTTAGTAGAAAAGAAACTATCATTTTCTAAACATATACAAAAAAAACATTAACTAGAAATACTAGCAGTATTTTGTTTAATAATTGATTGTGTTTCTGTAAAAAACAACTACACAGCAGTCTGAGATTTTTGCTCCTGATAGAAGAACTGCAGAACTACAAAACAGTGTGTTTATACTGTTTAAAATGTAAAGTTATGAATTTTTAATGGTTGTTTTACTGTTTACTGGACCTTATAGTTTGAATAAACTTGACCAAGTTCATAAAGGTTCGATCATCTGCTATATGCCCCTCAATCTGGTTTTCTGTATGCCTTTAGCAGACTTTCCTATGACAATTTCAGCACACATTTGGTAGTGGCATGAGTCACACACTGGACGACAGCTTGAATTTGATACCATCTGATGGGTACACCTGCTTGAAGCACAAGATGGAGACTTGAGCTGGCAGACAGGATGCACTGAGCTGGAACAGTTCTTAAGCTTTGGAACCCTAAAGCCAGAGCTTTCATCCATGCCTTAACTGACTATCACACAAGATTATCCGTGTTAGTCTTTGACGAATGCGCTTATATACTTCTCTATCCTGGTTTGAAATATTTTGGACAGAGCGGAATGTTCGCTTAACTTAATCCTGCTATGTCTGTTTAACTGGAGCTTTTTTTTGTTGGGATCTGGCAATATGAATAACATCCAAAATGATTTTGCTAGTATTTTTGCTTCTGTATTACAGCCTTGGTCAAAGTCTATAAGAGAATTTTAACAAGCCCCAACTCTTGACTTTACCGCACATAGCAGGCACATTAAGTCCCACGAACTGTGTGGGTTATTCTTCTGACAGCTGCATTATTGCTTAGCCCCCGTGTCAGTGACTGGACTGTACTGGATGGTCAATTACAGATTATAACTGATGTCTACATTTTCCAGAGAAGAATGCTATCATCTTGGACATAGAGCATAAAAAATATCTGAATTATAGACACCATATGATAAGTGATGCTCTATTGTTAGTGTGCCAAAAAGTCTAGCGCTGTCCTCTAGAGACTCAAACTATGTGTTGCACCATTTGTTTGAGGTTGTATGGTAGTCTCTGACAGGGACTTGGGATCAGCTGTTGGGGTGTTTTCTAGACAGCATCACAGCCTCCTCCCCTCTCTCTCTCAGCTGCTCTCCCAGCCACTGAAGAACAGCTGCTCTGAACAAAACAAGACCTCTCGCAACTGTACTGAGCCATGGACCAAGCATAATTAAAGAATAATCTTCCAAAAACCTCGCTTATTTTTCTACACATGCCTCCCCTGGATGAATATGTAGACTCACACTGTGCGGCTTTGTTATAGACACAACAGCTGTCTGAGGAGCATCTCTCATTTATTTAACTCTGTTTGCATAACAGAATGTTCAAAATACAAAATATGTCAACGGTATAAAGTAACCTATGATTGACAGTTATGGATTAATTGTATATTGTATTGTATTGTATATTGTAACAATTATATATTGTTTCAAGGGTAGCAGCTTATTCACAGAAACCTGTGTAACAGACGCTCCACCTAAAACTAATAATAAACCAATAAACAAAGCATTGACTGTCAGCATTTGGTAACAGTCAGTAAAGGTTTCCACTATGAGAAGCAGGACAGAGGACCTTTTGTGTTTACGTTTTGTGGTTTTTCGATAATAAGGCAAGGTGTGTTTTATTTATGTGTTTTTGTCATGTTCAATTCAAAAGAGAAAAAAGAGAGGCTGAGGAGGGAACAACTGTTTCTAGCTCTTATAGTAACAACAGGGAGTAACTTATTTTGCAGACGTTCCACACTAGTAAAAGTAACTATAAATGGATCAAAATTACATCATAACATTATGTAATAATAATAATAATAATAATAATATATGCATACACTAAAGTGGCATAAAAACCGGTATGGATGGCTGCTGGTGGCTCTATAATGGTATATAATTGTTTAGTTCTAATTCCATGGGACCCCTGGTACATCTACAAACGTCTCTGACAAGTGAACACTGGGTGCCTTCTTTCTGTTGAGTTACACCCATTCATGTCCTTCATCCATTCTGATGGCAAATTGTTGTATAAAAGCCATTAAACACTTCAGGATGCGTTGTAAAATAATCAGAGGATAAGAATCAGAATCAAGAAACAGGCAGAAGTCAAGCGATATGCAAACAGAGTTACTTGGGCATCAGACTAAGACAGCAGCAGGAACCAGAAACATATTCATATACTATAAACACAATTGCAAGAGACAATAAGGCTTATAGAAGACAGGTACGTGGGCTTATATTTTGCAATGAACTAATGGATAGTGTCCTTGTGTACTGTGGCTGTGACTGTGTATTGGAGTCCAGGTGTGTGCATTCAGAATGAAGGATGAAGGTGAACATGAGAGAATTCTTAATGGTTGGGTGTTGCAGTCCTCAACAATTGTACATATGCCAATAATCTGACTAGATGCATTATGATTATTGCTATTGATTCATAAGACATTTCACACAAGCCAGTTTAACTTTACCTCTACTTTCAGACATTAGCATTAGCATAGTCATTAGCATTTAAGGCCCTTTCCTCCAGGAGTATGGGCACTTAGAAGTGCAAGCAGCTGGCTCCATGTCGAGGCCCGGTGTAACTCAAACACTGCCTCTGATTTAGGAGCGTCTTCATTGCTTCACTCACCTAGTACACAACATTGTGGGCACCTTTAATATGCATGTTCACCACTGCTTTATAAGAGTATAGCTATCAAAATGAATATATTTTCTCATTTTTCAATGGGTATCCAATAAGCATAGCAAATATTATAAAAAAGGAAAATCATTTATTGTTATTTAACAATACAGCTGTGCTACTTAGTATAGACAGGTGATTTCTGACAGTTAAATAAATGACTGAAGATTGTGTTGGGGTACCTGTTCCTTGCTTGTGACCGTATCTTCAGTGTACATAACAGGTTTAAATCTCGCTGCCACCTCCTCCATGCTTGAGGCAATTTCTGAGGATGTTTCCGACTGGCTATCGGTATCATGTTGGAGGACCATCCTCTCAAGCTTATTGGGCAGCCTGAAAGTGCAGAGGCAGCAGTTATGGAATACAGGTAACCACAATGAATTATGCAAGGGTGCCACAGATTACAGTAACAATTCTGTGAGTTACGTGTGAATATGCTCATGTAAACCAAAGAAAACCGGTTCCCACCTTGACACAGGAAAGCCTGCTAGTTTCCAGGTTTGGATCCGGTCCATCAGCTGAGCTTTGACTGTTTGAGCGGTGCCACTGGATATGACATCTGACAGACAGCAGCCTGGGAACAGTCTGAGCAGCAGAGGGACGAGCTGACCACAGACATTCAGAATAACACACACCACATAACACATTTGATACACATTTCATTTGCATAAGGCTTGCTTTCATTTTCTCTCTTTTCCATTCTATTAACCAAGAATGCTCAATCTTGCTCTTCAGTGTCAATAATGTACTTCACATAACACTACATGCCATGCCAAGACTCAAAAAAAAGGTTCATGCTCAAAGCATTATTTTGTATTTACAGTTCATAAATAATTGGACAGCAAGACCACTTTTTTTGGCTTTATACTTACTTTGAAATCCAGTAGTGTCTTTGCGGCCAAAATACAAAATGTCAACTTAATTTAAGAACATTTCTACTGGATGACCCATATTTTCCATATACTGTAGCTCTTTTGTACCCTCTTCTTTCAGAGGACCATGAGTAAATGAGCATTTGGCTCCTTATAGTCCGCACACAAGAGAGCTAAATGAAGGTCCAGCATTGTTTCTAGATGTGGAGTTTAAATCTGGATTCTATTTATGTTGTCTTTCAACATAAGGACTAAAGTAAAACAGACCTTTTAAGGCTGGAAAATCACAATAAATCACTTATATACATAGCCAAAACATTAAGCCTTAAAGGCCACACAGCCAAAATATTAAGCCTTATGAATAAAAAAGCCAGTCTGCCAGTTGAAAAAAAAGAAATACATAAAAACCTGTTGAGCTTTGGAACAAAATATTATGGATAGATGAGACAAAGATTTATCTGTATCCGAGTGATGGAATGAGGAAAGTCCAGAGGGAAAAAAAGAAAATGATCACAATCCAAAGCATACCACCTCATTTGTGAAGCATGGTGACATTGCAGTTTGACTGCCATGGAAATTGTATTGCTTGTCTGCATTGATGATGAAGAGGCCAAGTGCAGCAACAAGCTGAATTCTGAAGTAGCATCTTAAAAATATTCACATCCAAACGAGTGCTTCAAAATGTTTCAGTAGATGGCCAGAAACGATCTCAAAAACTATAGACAAAAATTCAGAAGATGCGACTCAACACAAACACTAACTGAAGGAGGCCATTATGAGGGGGGATTAAAGTTGTACATTTTGATCAATGCACATGTTTCATATACGTGGTGAGTTTAAATCCCAGCACTGCTGGACCGTCTCCATTAAATCCCTGAGTAATGGATCATTAATCTATCCATAATGGGCTTGTTAAATTAATTGATTAATTAATTAATTGTTAAAATTTTTGCCTCATTTTTAAGTTGACTTGTATAGATGTGTGCCAAATGTGTGCAGAAATGACAAGTATATGAATCTGTAAATATACTGTGTCTTTAAATGCTTTTTTAAAACATTTGTTACATATACTGTAAATACAGTGGATATAAAAATAGCACATTTTTGCAATGGAAAAATGAATCCAAGATAAATTATGCCATATTTTCCCCCACTTGTAATGTTATATGGCAACAAGCTAAATTCAAATAAAATACAAAGATTAAAAAAGTCTCTTCGGATGAGAGTTTACTAATGTAGCACATTAGTTCATTTGACATAGTTTATTTTTTATTCACCCTTGCAAAACTGCTCCAGAGCTATCAAATTGCAAGGAGGAGTCTTGTACGTGGCTCACTTCAAGTCATTTTAATAAGATTTCGATCCGGGCTCTGACAGGGTCATTCCAAAACGTTGATCTTCTTCCTCTGAAGTTATTCATTTGTTGACTTAAATTTGTGATTTGGATCGTTATCATGCTGGAAGGTGATTTTATGATCTGCTGTACCATAAAGCTGTGGCCACTGTGCTTTACTATGGGTATGGTGATCTTATTGTCCTGTTTTTGCATCAATTATATATCTACCTTGGGTTGAACATGATTGGTTAATTCTGAGAAAAATCATATGTCCCACTGTAACAGGGTGTGTACACTGGTGCGCAATTTTAACAAGTGCGTGTAGAACTTTAATAAGCCCGTAAAATATACCCTTGTGGCAGTGATTATGGCTTCATCAGAAATTTGTGAGTTGAAATCCCACCAGCACCAACCTGACCTTGAGCAGTGCCTTTAACCTGTCTAAAATGCTGAGTTGTATCTTGTGTCAGTTGTAAGTTTCTTTGGATTATTTTGAATGAACCACTGAAGTTTAAACTTTAATATAAACAACAAAACAATCATTTTATTTCATGCAGTTTTGTCACTGGCTGATTACAGACGCTGCACTTTAATACACAAGCTTACACATGTAATCTGCATAAATGAAGAGGTCTAAATAAACTTACCTCATCATTAGCCGGATCTAAAATGAGAGCACAGACAGCATCCTGCATGGTCTCCTCCATATGCTGCATTTTGCTGAAAGCCTTAGCCCGATTTCCATAGTACTGAGCTACTTCAGGGTTGTACTTAATGGCCACAGAAAACTTGTCTGCGGCCTCTTGAAAATTTCTGTTACACAAGAAGAAGCCTCAAGTTGGATAGGTAAGTATCATACTGGAAATACACTAGTCACTGTAATGACTGTAATATTTCAATAAATTCATATCACCATCATGACCATTACATATGGAATACAACATGACTGGATGTACTACCAACAACAGTATGGCATGATGTGTTACTACCACAAAATTCCTTCCATAAATGTTAACTAAGTCACCATATTAACAATCGCACAAGTCCCTGTTAAATTAGCTGTTACTATAGAAATAATATTTGTTTAGAATTAACAAATGAATTTAAAAAACAGGTTTGATTTACATCCACACTACTATCAGAGGTACTACTATTAAAAATGAATCCATATCATCTGACTATTCAGAAGTAATCATTCAACAGTGCTGTCATAGAAGGTTAAATATAATTAAAGCTAGTGTCAAAGCTAATATCCCTGTGTTTAAGATGATATGTGCAATACTTGAAGGTAAACGTACAGGTTTGTATAACTGTGGAGTCCCAGTGTGTTGTGAATAACAGCCAGACGAAGCCAAATGGTTGTATTTTGGGGGTCCAATTCCTCAGCCTGCTGGTAGTCAGCCAGGGCAAAAAGCCACTCCTTCTGCCTAAAGAAACAGTCTAAAGTAAGAGAAATATGGTTATGGGTATGCAAATTGAGCAGTGGTTTTGGCAGGTGAACCTGATCTTAAAAAATTACAAAATGCATGAGTTATCAAAATTGAAATGAATTACGTTGTAATGTATTGCCAATACATTCTTGCATTTCAATAGAATATATCATAAAATACATTAAACATATTTTCTCAAGACACTATCAGCTCTAGTCTATCATTTAACATTTACTTTATTAACTTCATCTTCAGTCAATGTCCAACATATAATGTCTAAACCCACTGTGTCCACTCCTCTCCTCCTACCTCCTCGGTTAATGAAGAGCCCACTCTCATCTCTCTGCTCATGGATGGCCTTAGTGAGAAGCTTGATGGCCTCGCTGTAAAAGCCTTGGGTGAAACAGTGGACCGCGAAATCATTGTAAGTGAGCACTAGTTGGACGTTAGCATCTTGTTTCAGTTCCTTAGACTCTTCAGGCTTTTCTCCCTCAGGATGTTTTGCCCCATCACTGCTGAACTCTACAGCAAGCATCAAATCCTCTATAGCAGCATTGAAGTCTTTCAGTCTGCGGTACACTGTTCCTCTTTGAAGATACATATATACAAGAGATAAGATAATAAGATGTGCAGAGAATAAAACCTGATAGGGTTAATAATAATAAATGCCATCCCAAATATCATGAATTTAATTGTACAAAAACTGTTTCTCATGTTACCAATAAATTTGCAAAGCCTCCCACAATGGAGACTTACTCTTATGGTTTAAGAATAACAGCTTTACTTCTGACAGTTACAAATGGTTGATACTGGAGACTCCTGCCCAAATGCTAAATAAACATCCCCTGCTGAATCCTTCACTTTATTGTACATTACACTTAAAAAAAAATCAGATGTTGTTTCGAAATCCTTTTCCAATTTCCATGTAATCTATTTTTATAAGTAATTTATTAGTCTTACTTTATGTGTAGATTATAGCTATATCTATGAAACAATATTATTTTAGAATAAATGCATCAATGCAGCAGGTTATCCCTTAAATCTTTTCCGACCAATCAGAGTCAAGTATTCAATCATGTGTGGTTGTGTAAAATATAATAATACATTTCATTAAGCATACTGGCATGGACTTGTGGATCAATATTCACAATAAAATTGATTCCAGACTATACAAGCCTGTGTCTTGTTATATGTTAGTTTGGTGGTTTTACTCTGACCTCATTTGTGTAAATGGTTTAGTTGTGTACACCATATTCTCATTCTAAAGTAACATGTTAGCAAACATTTAGGAGATCCAGCTAAAACAGTGTGTTACTATCACCTCACCTAAAAAGGTAATATTGTGCATTTGTAGGGCTCAGTTCTAGAGCTGTGCTAATCTTTCCCAGGGCATCAGACAACTCTCCCTGCACAGCTTTAGTCACTGCCTGCTGGTGTGAGCACTTGGCTTCCTGATCCATCTTCTCCAGCAAGGCCCGTGCCTCCGGACAGCTCGGATTAAGCTTCAGAGCTGCCTTCAGGTCATAGTAACATAGCATGGGCTGAAGAGGAGCATTCACATGGAGATGAACTTCATAACACAGAAGCTTTTCTGTTCGTCAAATGTTTTGCTTCATTTTTAAACTTTACTTTTCATGTAATGAAGTGTGAGATGTGTGACCTGATGGAGTTGGTGGTGTAGACGTGCTCTAAGTGTGAAGAGGTCAGCGGTTGGAGTATCATTCTCGAGCCAGTTAGTGACCAGCCGGATAGCATCGGGGTAACGACCTAGTGCAGTCAGACATGCCAAGCTATGGAGAGGTTTATGGAGAGTTGTGTTTATGATAAGAGTATACACCAAGTACAACACGTACACCAAATTCCACTTTTTCTAAATGGAGGCACTGTAATGACAAAGTCTTAAATAGACTTAAAGCTCCCCCTGCTGGTGGGGAAGCTTTGTATCACAAAAAAAAAGTCAGATGTCTTGAGAATCTCAGTCTAATTTGTTTCTATTTGAATATAAACATAAGGTTTTATGGGACTCAATGGTTTAAATAACACATGGCCTCAGAGCTGTACAAACCTTCGCATGTGAAAAGGTCTAAAGCCAGGCTTCAGTTCGACTGCTCTGGCAAAAGACTCCAAAGCCTCAAAGAACATCCCTTGGTCACAATAACACTGGCCCTGTTGGTATAATAAACAGATCCAAACATAAATTACACATTGTATGTTTTAAACAATGCTGTGAGCTGTAATACTAAATTATCACAGCTAGTCTCATATCTCTTTCCTCTGAGTATAAGCTTTTTATAATGATATCAATAATCAAAACTGATCTTACAAATTATTTAAGATTGTATTATTGTGTAAGATTATGTATCCATCAGAGTTACCTGCAGGTAATAAATGAAGGCAAGGCGATGAAAATAAGCCTTTGTCTGTGGTTCCAGGTAGCAGACATGCTTATAGTCCATAGCTGCAGAATTGAAGTCACACAGCTGAAGATAGGCCTCTGCTCTGGCTATGTAAAGCTGAGTCTTCACAGGAATATACTAGAGATAATTATGTATTCCACTACGAATATACATTACATGACAGTATTATGATTTATGACTGTCCTGCTTTTACCTGTTCTGGTTGGAGTGTTATGGCTTTTGTGAAGCAAGTCACAGCTCTCTCAAATTCTAGCTGATCTACAGCCACTGTGCCTGCCTGATAACTGCAAACCACACAAGCCACATCAATATACTTGTATCGACTAGAATTGCTGTAACACAAGAAAAGCTTACTGAGTATTTGCTTTATCCTTTATGATATGGGCGCCATTGAAAGGTCTGTGTCGAATGAACTCTGATGTCTGGAAATTGCTGCTGGAGCCAGTGGGTTTCTGGAGGGCAGGTTCTTGAGAGGATGAACATTTTGGCTCTGATTCATTTGAGATATCCATCTTAGATAAGGTATCCAATCCTAGTAAACATTTGACACTGGGTTTTGTACAGTTATAAAAGGAAGAGATCTGCATACCATTATCTTAAAATAAAAGATTGATACCATTTCTAATTTATAGAAATTTACTCAGTGCTCGCTGAATGGAACTGCTTTTTCCGCTTGGGCCACATGGCAATGACATATCACGTTTCATCACGTTTTATTCATTTACAACAATGGAATAAAACACCACCAGAATTTCTACCAATGATCAGGACTCTCAGAAGGCAAAATCTCTCAACTGCAGAGCGTAAACAAGTACAAATGCTAAGCACTGGATTTTAAACATCATAGAATAAAAATGAAAAGGCGCCGATTTCTCAGAGCTTTCCCTCTTAAAGAACCGAACTAACTCGCCGCTTGTTGGTGATAAGCAGTTTTTTAATGATGGACTCTGACGCTTTAACCCCGGACGACATTTCCATTACAAAAGGACACTTTAAAGGAAGCAGATGAGAAGCTTTGCACCAGCTTTCAGAGTTAGAACTCTGTCTAAATGGAGAAACCCTGTCACTCTTAATAGAATGAATTGCAGGGTTGCAGTTTACCTGGGCAGGGTCGGGATCCCTGAGCTGTTTTTTTTCTTCTTCTGGGTAAATATATTTTAGATAAACTGTTAAACAGGGATTTTAACTAAAACTCCTCAGGAGGTCAAGTAGAGGTCACATTCACAAGCACAGTAGGCAAATAATTCACTTTCACTTTAGATAGATAGACAGATTATTATATATACATAATACCCTTCTTCATTTACTAAAGCCTAAAGTACATACATTTTACTATATAAATTAAAACAATGTCCTGTTCATTAATAATGCAGATCCTGATTTAAATAGAAATGGGTGATATCTCCTAGAATATCACTCTAAACCTATATTTGTCTGTAAATATCAGAATATGAACAGTATACAAAACCACAAACCTCTGACAGCTTGTTTCCTCAGTATTTGTCTTATATTAAAGTTTTATATGAAAGACAAACTTTCAGAAATAGAAAAGAAAACTATTTTAAAAAAGAAAAGAAACTTTTTTTCACTTTATATTTTTCACACTAAACTCAAACCCTCAAACCCTCAAAGCTTTCACTCCTTTAAACACCTCCAGAAACACAGTATCTATGGAAACTAGGGAAGTGCTGCACTGCGAATCAATTGAATCTTTTTGAATGAATCATTTACGTGTCGGCACTGAATCATTAGCCTAAAAAGATATACTTGGTGGACTTTTTAAAACGTTCAAATTTTGTTTTTAATCCTTTAGCAACCCTAATACCTAAAGAAACACATTTTCCTAATTCTATTTTTTTTAACCATGTTTAAGATACCTAGGCTCTTTTAAAAACCCAAATGAATCATGACTCCTAAAAGAATCACTTGAAACTCAGGCTGAAATAGAAATAGGAAAAACAAAAGAGAAAAACATTTAAAAAAAAATGTGGCACAATGATAAACAAAACGTAATTAAAGTTTTGTTTTAAAGTTTTTAAAGTTAACATTACGGGACATTAACATTAAGAGTTTAGTTGTTTTTTTTTTTTTTTCTTTCTGTGCTTTTATTTTGAAATTAAAGGCGGAAGTCAGTTTGTTGTCGGTTTGTCCATCACCTGACAAATGTGTGAGTTGAGTTCTGTCACTCACAGGATATGCTCAGTCAGATAGGGTTAGGACATGTGGACAGCCTTTATAAAGTAATGATTAAGAAGAGTTTACAACAGTAAAAATAACAAGTCTGCAATGAATCATGAGGAGGAGTCGAGACCACTGCTGTCAGAGGAGGGGGACAGTGAGGAGACAGAAGAGGACAGGTCTGAAACAGATGTCTATCTAGAGTAAGGATTTCACTCTTTAACTTCACCATTTCAGTCTTTACATTACCATTCAGTAATTACTCTTTTATTTTATTTATTTATTTATGTTTTATTTTTGTAACTTTTATGCTATTGTTCTTGTTTGTTCCTTCAATTCAAGTTTTGTTAATGATGACTAAGAATCTAAAACAATTCTGTCCAGTACAATGTTTGTTTCTTTGTTTGTTTCTTTGTTTGTTTGTTTTGAGATCACTAACATTAACTAACTTTTCTTACTTAGTTTGTTTTGTTCTTTATCTCTTCACCCAACCACTCTTCTCTGTGTTAAAGGAGCCAGCCTTGAGACCTGAAGGTCCCAGGTTTGAGCCCCTCATCTGGCAAGACCTGACTGAAATGCCCTTGAGCAAGGCACCTAGACCCCCTACTGCTCCCCTTAGTGCTGAGGAAAGGGGCTGCTCACTGCTCTAGGCATGTGTGCTTACTGCCCCCCTAGTGTGTGTAGTGTGTGTTCACTGCCCCCCTAGTGTGTGCAGTGTGTGTTCACTAGTGTGTATGTGTGAGACAGAAGAGGACAAGTCTGAAACAGATGTCTGTCTGGAGTGAGGATTTCAGTCTGAGCTTTAAAACAGTCTTTACATTACAGTTCATTCATACCACTTTTACTTTTATTTAGTTTTTTAGATTAGCAACTTCCTCCAATTCAAGTTTTGTTCCTTATTACTAAGAATCCTAAAAAATACTCTCCAGTACAATGTTACTGGCTACACAATTTTCTTCGCCCAACCACTCTTCTGGGTGGTTAAGGAACCAGCCTTGGGACGAGAAGGTCCCAGGATTGAGCCCTTCATCTGACAAACTTGACTAAAGTGCCCTTGAGCAAGACTCTTTAACCCCAACTGCTCCCCTGGGCTCTGAGGATAGGGGCTGCCCACCGCTCTGGGCATGTGTGCTCACTGCCCCTAATGTGTGTTCACCAGTGTGTGTGTGATTCAGTGCACAGAAAGGTTAAATGCGGAGGTCAATTCTACTGCACAGTGGTCAGAAGAGTTGGTATTTTGGTTTAGTTCATCTAGTAGTCAAGATGAGGCTTCATTAATCCCAATCCAATCAGTCCAAATCATATAAAATCTTATTCACTTAGATTTCCAGTATTAAAATGCTACTTTCATATGTTGTGAGGGACAGGTTAGCTTAGACATTTTTAAACTTCAACACAAGGTGGTTGTGGAAGACATTGGTAGCTGGATGAAGATCTGGCCTGAGAATTGTACTTGAAAGCTTTATCAATTATTTCATCCTCTAAAATGTTGTTGGTTTTTTTTTTTTTTTTTTTAGCAAAGTCAAAAATGGGAAGTTGTACATGGCTACATTCGTGGCTGTTCTTGGGCCTCTCAGTTTTGGCTTCGTGCTTGGCTACAGCTCTCCTGCCATACCAGACCTGAAGCAAATCCCTGACCCGAGGCTACGACTTACTGCTGAAGAAGCCTCCTGGTTTGGGGTAAAAACAAACTGCCAAAACTATGATTCTAGGGCACAACGTGTAAGCTGAATAAGTGTTGACACATCCTGTTTTCATTTCCTGATTCATATCTTGTAGAATAATTTATATATAGCCTGTTAACAGAGAAGAGCTACTCTACATTTAATCCAATTCTCTAGAAAACAGTTTAACATTAGCTAGTTATTTAGTCATCGATCTGTAGGCATATTATTCAGAAACGCCTACAGATTAATAAGTAAGTACAGTGGAACTAATAAGAAAGTGTATGTAACACCTATGGTTAAAATCACAAATGGGCTTCTACAGCACAGATCTAGGATCTAGAAAGGCCAGAAAGTTGTCTTAGAACAGGTGTCTGTCACATGTAGAAGGAAGCATACCAAGACAAATGTACTATTGTTGCAGGAATTGTCTAAAAACAGCAATTTTCTATATCAAATACCAAGGATTTTACATTGAACTTTGTATTTTGCAGTCTGTGGTGACGATTGGAGCTGGGCTTGGAGGTCTGCTGGGAGGCTGGGTGGTGGAGAAGATAGGGCGGAAGCTGAGCCTCATGTTCTGTTCTTTGCCGTTCATTTTCGGTTTCACTATCATCATCGCTGCTCAGAACCACTGGATGCTGTATGTGGGACGGGTGTTTACAGGTGTAGCCAGTGGAGTTACATCACTTGTTGTGCCTGTAAGTCGGAATATGTTGTAGATATATAACGCAGATATATACATTCAAATTGCTACATTATATTTGGTTGTTGGTGTAATTAGTTGCATTAGTTGCAGATAATCGAACACTAATTTGTCTTATTACTGTACTACTATTACTGTACATACATACCTGTGTTTCCTTAGATTCCTTAGAGCATATGACACCCTTAATCGAGTAGAAATATCAGTTGGTTTCACTGACAGACTGAGAAGCACTTTGTTTGCACAGATGGTGAAAGAAGCATCCTGTTTTGTGCAATTTTCTTAGCTTGTATTGAAATATAGATATATATATATATATACGTACATTTATTTGTTAGTGTTTGGTGGGGGCAGGTTAATCTCCGCTGTCATATTTGTGAATATTACTTTATCTTCTCCAAAGCAGGTCACGTGACCATGTACACTGTGACGTTGTCACTAGGCTTGTGCAGGCAATGACACACTTTTGTGAATCAGTATAAACTTAAATGCCACAAATACTAGAATTACCCTAAAACCAGTAAATTCAGTTTGGAGTAAAAGAAAAAAAAACACAAACAGCATTATAAACTTTCATGACTTCTGTGAGGGACTGAGGTTTATTCAGGTAGAAGGCCAGAGTTTGTGATGACTCCTACAGCATTTCCAGCAGTTTGTTGACAAAAGAGAAAGACCTTTAAACCAGCTTCACTACCTGCCCAAAACTGAAGGGAACACTTTGTGTGTACTTCTACACCAATGCTCTCCAACTGAATGACTGAAATAAAGAGTATTTTATTAAATGGAACCTTAGGGTTTTGATTTTGAAAGGATGTCTGTCATGAGTCTGAGCCAGTGGTATTCAATTTGGTTTATTTAGTGGAGCTATTCCTGGAGTACTGCTACTTCATGGACTACTGCTTTTTATGCTATGTAGTATCTTTGTGAACCATACCTCCAGTCTGGTAAAATATCAGGCATGTTTTTAAATTAGTAGTAGTATTAGTAATTTAACCATTCTGTGTATGCTTTGCTTCTCTAGCTCTACATCTCAGAAACATCTCACGAGCGTGTAAGAGGAACAATGGGCTCCTGTGTGCAGCTCATGGTGGTGATAGGAATCATGGGAGCATATGTTACTGGTATTTTTTTTTTTTTTTTTTTTTTACACTCAATACTCCCTCTCATGAAAATGTTCACAAAAGGAAAAACCAATCATAGACGAATCTAGAATGACAATGTGACCTAATTTTGATAATTATAAATAGGTATTAAAAAACGTTAAATTTAGTATTGCCCTCAGTAGGATTATTCATAAACAAAGCATTGGAGTTTACTCCAGTAATTTCTGTTAGAACTGAAAATGTGTCACTTAGAGACTTAAATTCATTTAGCTGTTCCATCTTCTGCTTGTTAGACTCTTTCACCATCCGTATGTCATTAACAAAACAGACTGAGAAAGCTCTGTTAGAAACATTGTGTTATCTGTGTGCTTAAAATAAAAAAAAAATACCCGAAGGATTTCTTGTGTTAGATTTTTCTGTTTTAATAAAGTCATGGTCACTGTGGCTGCTCTTTTTCAATCCTGATAAAAAAAGGAAAAAGGGATACAAATGTTAATTAAGTGAAAACACAGCAACAGTGAAAGTATTATTAATTCTGATGCTCAAGTCATCATATATTGTACCAGCAAGCAGTACACACAACAATTTCGTATCAGTTAATAAACAAAATGACTGATAAATTAAAAAAAAAATTTGCATATCACATCTTTCTGATAACATTTATTGTAACATTAATTTGAATGCAATTAATATTGTTTTAGTGGAAAAGTGTTGATTATTCTGTTTTTCCGTTTCAGGTTTGTTCCTGGACTGGGGATGGCTGGCTGTCGTCTCCTCCATTCCCCCTACACTGATGCTGGTATGTATGTGCTTTATGCCAGAGACGCCACGCTACCTGCTGTCTTGTGGAAAGAGGCGTGAAGCAGAAGAGGCCTTGCGCTTCCTTAGAGGACATGACACACCGGTTGAGTGGGAATGTGCCAGGATAGAAGCGGCCTCTCGATATGAGGTGATATGATTTGTTCTTACTCATTCAAACCAGAATTTAGGAACAGAACTTTGGGATGAATATTAAATTCCTGATAATTTTAAGGGCAAATAAATAATATGCTGACTGATTACCAGTGTTTACCTACCTCTTAGACACCTGACTGTAATGCAGGGTGACTGTTTTCCATATACTTATTTATACTTCTTTTTGCCCAGGATGATGTAGGCTTTACTTTATGACTGCATGTATTATTATGCAAGTTAAACCTTATAGATAAATCTTGGTAAATAATTACAAATGGGAGGTTTTTATTTTTTTTGTAAGTATTAAACAAATTTTCCACAATAATAATATAACTATTTAGGTTTACATTAAAAAGAAATATACAGAATTGAATAAAAAATTAATTGCATGCAGTCCTGAAAAAATATATTAAATATTTAATAAAAAGTATATTAATCAATGTATAACCTTATAACGCATAAATAATTTTATAATGGATTGTAATATAATTATAATAAATTATGTTATAATATACATAATCATAACATAATAGTGTTTATCATCTTCATAAAAATGTCATTGAATGTAACTAATAGCATAACATATCCAGCCCCATAAAATCATGGTTTGCCAAAAACTCAGCTAAGCTTCAGACCTCCTCACTCCTGACCCAACATCATTGCCTGACCTCACTGATGCTCTTGTGGATGAAAGAGCACAAGTCGCTGTAACCACACTCCAAAAAATAGTAGAAAGTCTTCCCAGTTTGTTATTATAAAGGCAAAGGGATGGACTACATCTTGAATGGTATTTGTATACTTTTGACCATATATCGTATATCTGCATATTTTATGAACAAATTCCTGTTTCATTTACAGGCAGGAAGTATCAGTCGGGCTGATCTGAAAGACCCTGGTGTGTATAAACCTTTAGGAGTGGGCATCATGATGATGCTCTTACAGCAGTTCACTGGCATCAATGCCATCATGTTCTATGCAGAAACTATATTTGAACAAGCACACTTCCAGGTAGGAATTTTAAATCAAACATTGAATGATTTGTATGTGATATTCAAGTGTATTTGTGTTATTACTTTGATAGAACTGAAAACATATTTACAATATAAAAACCTCACAAAACCAAATGGATTTAAAAAAGGCTGTTAAAGTTAAATTCATGATGAAAGTATTTCAGCAACAAATAACAGACCAAATATAGGCTATTCACCATGTTCTGTTTTGTGGGTTTTTTCTGATATTTCAGAATAATTTAAAGATGTTCATGTGTGAACTTTGATATTTTCATAGGATTCTTGTTTATGAATTGTGTGGTGGATGAGGGGAAAAACCCATCAAGTGCTGCTTTAGTTGCTATGACTGAGTTGTGCCAGACTGGTAGAAAAGATGAAAAACAGAGTTTTGACCTAAATTTTATTTTTTAACACACTACTACTTTTCCTACATATAACATACTACTATCTACTACATACTACTGGTCTTATTTATCAGTCTACCACAACAATATATATTGAGCAAATGGTGTTCTTAAAGTGAGATGTTGATTTGAGGTGGTATGAAGCAAACAGAACTACAGAACTATTACTGTATTATCATAGGTTAAAATAAACAGGCAACATGGGAAATAGGAAAGCTGGTATTGAGAATTTAATATTGAATGAGATTAAGGTCTGGTTCAGCTTTTCAGTAAAGACCCAATCCCCACCCCTGCCCCACCATACATAGATGGCATATATGCAATCCCATTATTTCTTTATTATTATAGATGTGATTTTTGCCCTACGGTTAAATAACACACACACACATAATCATAATCAGTAATATAACCTGCATTCCTATTAAAACTAATACTACATTTGCTTGTGCATCTTAGAATGGCAATGTTGCGTCAGTGATTGTAGGAGCCACTCAAGTGGTTTTCACAGCAATCGCTGCTCTAATCATGGATCGAGCCGGAAGAAAAGTTCTTCTTATCCTCTCAGGTCAGCATCTGCCATTTGTACCTCCCCTTCTTTTTACACCTTTACACTTGCATGTGTCTGAGCCACAAACATCTACTTATTTCCTTTTCTCTGCTTGCTGTTCAGGTGTTGCCATGTGCGTGAGTGAAGCCGCTTTTGGTATTTATTTCAAGTTGTCTGCAACAAAACACGGTAACTCTACATTGTTCGGCATTGTTATGGAAGGTGCAGTCAGTGAAGCCTCACACCCTGATCTGTCCTGGCTTGCACTTACTAGCATGGGCATTTTTATAACAGGTAATCAGGATTTTCTTCAATAAAACAAATTTATAAAAATATTAGATGAATAGGCTCACAGAATCTAGGAATGGGATGTCATTAAAGAAAGCAGTGGCAGAAATCGGTTTTAAACACTCCTGAAAGTAGTCAAAAGTATTTATTATTTATAAAATAGTATTTTTATATTATTTCTAATTTAGGAATATCCAGTTTATCTAGATCTTTAGTTTGTAGGCTGTCTCCTAAATGTCTTCTAAACTGTAATATGACTTTTAATCAGGTCTTAATAATGAATTTAGTTATTAATTCTGTTTGTTCGTTATTTCTGTTTAATTAAATTGTAGGAATCAGCAGTCTTCACACCTTTTCCTCACAGCAGTGTTTTTACAAGCTATCCTAGTTGGTGCTTTTATTTCTGTATAAATTAAAAATAGTGAAACCAGTCTAAAAGCTCTATATAACATCATTCCAAATAATATAATCTAATATAACATATACAGTATATATATGTCAGTATGATAGTGCTGACCAAAACTAGGGGGTTTAATAAATTTTAGACACCAAAAGACATGTCTGTTAGCTCATAATGTATGTGTTTATCAGGTTTTGCACTGGGCTGGGGGCCTATACCATGGCTCGTGATGTCTGAGATTTTCCCCACCAAAGCTCGAGGGCTCGGAAGTGCTGTGTGTGTCCTTACTAACTGGAGCTGTGCCTTCATTGTCACTAAGACCTTCCAGAATCTCATGGTAAAGCTTTCAGCTCCCTACTCATAGATCAGTTAAGAATGAACAGTAGTTGACGATTATCTCTGGTTTTAAGTGTTAAATTTACATCTTCTTATAGAAAACATCACAATGTCAATGATTATATGTTTCAATTTTTTAATTAATTAATAACACATTTATTTATTATTAATTTTAGATTATGTATAATGCCTACCATACAACTCCTCTGTAAACTTCATGTTACTATAGAAATAATCATTTTACCTGGAATTGCTCAGGTTTCATTGAATACCAAATGATAAATGTGGATATTCTTCCAACACTCACTCTAAATGAGTTGCACAGAACAGTGGCTGAGAATGGTGTGAAGGTGGACCAGACAACCACTTCAGAAGCTCTGAATAATTGAGAGTATTTTGTGAGGTCGGCTAGAAAGAAACCATTGCTCCAGAGCAGCCATAAGAAAGCAGAAGACTGACCCAGTTATAATGTGTTCTGGTGTGATGAGAACAGGATTCAGAGTAGTGCATGTGGTGCAAACTTAATGCAGGCCATACCTCACATAACAGCATCCCTACAGTGAACTATGGTGATGGCATCGTCCTCTGAATCTGAGCTGCTTGACAAAATTGAGAGAACAAAATATGAGTGGACACTACATGAGAACCTGCACCAGTCTAATAAACAAATTGAAGCTTGGCAAAATCTTCTGCTTTCAGAAGGGCAATGGTCCGAACACATGTCCAAAGCTGTGTAGGGGTTAAAAAAAACATGAATATTCTACAAACGCTAAGTCAAAGTCCAGAATCCCATTGAGGATCTGGGGCACTGTTTCAAAATTGCTGTCAACAAATAAAGTGAAGAAACTTGGAGCAAATCCAGCAGGAGAAATGGGCAAAAATCACTGCCAAACAGTGTGCAAATCTGGTAGGTATAACCCAACAGACCTAAAGCTTTTATTGCAGCAAAAGGTGGTCCTGCCAGGTAGTAGTCTGAAGGGTTTGAATATTTGTAGAAGCAGCATTTTTTAGTTGTTTTAAACATCTACTGACAAATTATGTAGTTTGACTTTGCAAGTACAAGAGCACCAATAATAATTAAAGCCGCTAGCGGCCTTGGTCGGGCCCTCGCACATGTCGATCCTCAACACGTGACATTCCGCCACCCAACAATATTTCGTATAGTTTCAGATAAATCTTTCAATCCATCACTTTTCTTTTT
>JAOVVF010000028.1:10244210-10258878 GCA_028565595.1 Duopalatinus emarginatus | reverse complement strand
AATTTCAGGAGTTTTCGTGCATGGCAACTACCCCAAAAAAGGGCGAATCGGTTGGGAGAAAGAGAAAAAAAAAATAATAATAATAATAATAATCTGACGAAAAGCAATAGGGCTTTGCACCGATCTGGTGCACAGGGCCTCGGTGCTCGGGCCCTAATAATAATAATAATAATCTGACGAAAAGCAATAGGGCTTTGCACCGATCTGGTGCACAAGGCCTATCGGCCCTGTGCACCTCGGTGCTCGGGCCCTAATAACACCGTCTGGAACAGTGTGTGTCATTTGTAATCCAGATGAATGTGGAACAATCAACACACACCGTACACACACAGTACTACTGTCAGAGATGTGGTTATAGAATTAATCAACATATTCTGGTCACTCTGTGTGAATCACTCTGTGTGTATATAATATGCAGTCATCACCGTTATTGTTATTGTATTTAACTTATAATATTTATGTTGTAATCCTACAGGATCTCTTAACCAGTGCAGGAACATTCTGGATGTTCTCCTGTTTCTGTGCCCTCAGTGTCATCTTCACTGTCTTCTTTGTCCCAGAGACAAAAGGCAAAACACTGGAAGAGATTCAGGCACATTTTAAAGGAACTCACTCTCACTAACCGCAGATCTCTGTTCTAACTGCTCTAACCAAAGTGAAATAATGTGGATTTCTTGAACTAATAGTAGTTACTGAGCAACATGCCTCAGAATAGAAACTGGTCTCCAAAGATTATTATTATTATTTTTTTATAATGTTTTTTTCCAAAGAAGGTGCTCATACGTGGAATATGGAAACCCCCTTTGGTACAGGTGTACTGGGGATTACATTTGTATTTTATTTTTTTTGTTTGGATAATAAAGGCACTTTCTCTATTAAACTGCAAGATCAGATTCACAAATTCTGAAGTTTACCATCTTTAGAGTTCTTGAACAAATGGTACTTGCTTATTTTATGCTTCACTGCCGGTGTTTGAAACTTTTTATGAGCGATCAGTGGCATAAAACATTAGTTGAAGGTTTTTGATTAGTCACTTTACTTCAGACGCATCTTCACAGAAGTAACACAGAAGAACTGCGGCTTTAATAAGCTAATAAACTAATGGTCCTGAAAAAAACCTATAACCACAAATAAACTAACACTTTAATATGTGTGTAAATAAACCAGTTTTTTGTTTTTTGTATGTTTTTATTTGCATTTGTATTTGAGAACTCCTAAACTAAACACTGGATATCTTTAAGCTTTATAGTTTCTTTCCAGTTTGAATTAATAAATTGTAATTGTATTGACAAATTGACAATACTTGTTTTCTTGTGTGTAACTTAAAAAGTTCAGCCAACTACTTCAATGTAGTTGAAGACATTTAAGGAGAAAAGGGTATTTTCATGTTTATGTTTAAAAAGCGTGGTTTACTATAAAACCTCTTCAAACCTCTCCTAAAAGTACTAATTAGTGTATAGACCCCCAGTCGTTTAGCCTGGATTCACGTCTCATGAATATGACCAAGACACCTTTGTGCCTACTCTTTGCTTGTCCACACTAAAGTTTAAAGAAGACATGTTACTTGAATCTTAAAAATAATTTCTAAAAGCAATTCACAATACCTAATAGTAAACCTGTGTCTGTAGCACATTTTATTGTTTCACCAGAATTCAGGTAATGTGCTGATACTTGTTTTCCCTTTTTACTAAGTTAGAGTATTACATGTGCCTAGGTTTGGGGGTTTGGCTAGCCCTAAGTCATGAACACTTCCCACTGTTGGCTGTCTACATAAAACCCCCATGAGCTTGAAAGAGCATTCACAGCTTTGGAGCCTGAGGTTTGCCTTTGAGCACACAGAGAGAGTCTGGATTACAGTTTAACATGCTGCTGGCTGTGGCGGTTCTGAGTAGCGTAGTGCTATGGACGCACTCAATCAACTCCACTGATATTGGGCCCCAGCCAAATTTTGATCTGGAACAGGTGAGTGAAATATGTATGTGATTAAAAAGTACTATTAGCAAACATTAAAATGAGCAGGATTGAATAACAATATCATAAAAAGTTACAGGTTTGTAATATACCAAATTAGTCCTTATTTCTTAATTATATCTATGAAGTAGCAGTATTTTTTTTTTACTGGAGCACTAAAGTAGAAAAGATTTTCTACTTTACTTTTTACTTTTCTACTTTTTCTAAAGATTAAAGATATTTAGTGCAAGGTGAAAGAAAAGCATCTGGGTAAAGCTTGTCACTGTATGTAATTTACAATAATGAGATTAACTAACTGAACTCTTTTATTTAACACCTTGCATTTAAATAACTGTTTTCTACCATTATACTGCTGTCTAACTCTCCAGACTTAGATTAATTCTCCCTCTGAGCGGTAACTCCAGGCAATATGTGTTATTACTCATCTATGTATGGTTGAATTACCAAACAATTCATTTGCCAATTATTTCATTACTGGTTCTTACGCTCCATTGGTTCACTATGATCCATTTGTCCTTTGGTCTATAATCAAATACTTTGTGCTATATATTTCGGATCTCTTGTAATTTAGTGTTATCATTTCTTTTGCTGGGACAAATCCAAGCTATACGATAAGAATGAAACAGAAATCTAACCTTAATCTTATATGGCCTTTAAAGGGCCTTGGTCTGCATATATTATAGTGTTTTACTTGTACTATATCTCTTTACTGATCTGGTCTTATCAGTGCTCTAATGGCAACAACTCAAACATGATCAAATTATGCACCTCTATACTGAGCCCAGTCCTGTTAATCCTAATCACATTTCTGACATTGTTATTTCCCCTGAAATAAGGAAAAAGAGCAGCAAAAAACAAAACACTGCTAAGAGTCTTCCTGTTATTTGTCCTAGTACTACCTCATTTAATTTCGTCTTCGTCACAACTCCAGTTACTATAGATGGCTACAGTCATTATTTATTTATTTACTTAGTTTTTAATGCTATATCAGCCCATTGGGCTATGTTCATGGCAGGAAAGGCCTATCCCAATCTCTTGTCAGCCGATACAGGTACACACACACTACAGGCAATTTAGAGTGACTCAAGCACAGGGAGAACATACAAACTCCACACAGAACGGCCCAGACCAGGACTCAAACCCGGACTCGGTACAGCACGTATCTCTGTCCTCTTGCTCTGGTTAAACATACTAATGAATGACCAGGACCCCTAACATTCACCAATGATTATATTCCTTCAAACTGCTGACAAATTCTGCTTCTGCTTGTATTCAAACCATTGAATAGTTGCATAGCGATGCCAAAAACATTGCAAAGCTGTGACCATGTATGTTTTACTCTGCTACTGATTCCATTTTGCATTATTGTCACTGTTCTTGTGTGGCATCATATCTAAATCTATTGATAAACTACTGAAGAATGCTTTATCATTGTCTCATTATGTATAATCCATACACTTGTACTAACAGTTGTTCATCTTATTGTTAGTTTACAGGTGATTGGTATCGTGTTGGCTGGGCTTATGACCACCCATTAGTTATTAAATACAAAAACAGACTTCTAATCTCTAAAGGCCATCTAGTTGCTAATGAAAATGGAGGAGCCAACCTTACCATGTGGACAATTAATAGGCAAGTCCTTTATTTCATTCAACATGGGTACCGACCTATTCCATACCCTTACATACACTTTTAGAAAATCTAGGGCTTTAAGGGTTTTTCAGTTTTTTTCCTTTGTTTCAAGATTATTAAATGCTGGAAGCAGCACCGGATGTAAATGCAGGTTGTTTATTAACACAGCTAAATAAAATCAAGGTCAAAACAGGCAGTGGTCACAGAATTGACAAACAGACTTAAGCAGTGCACAGACGGAGGCAAAACCTTTTAAACAGGCGCTGGTTAATAAACACAAGGCAAGACAAAGAAAACATGGCTCGGTATGTTAGGACATAACAACACTGAACGATACTTTGGGAGGTGTGATGTTGTGGAAGCAATCGATGATGAGGAAGAAAAATTGGGAAAAACGGGAGTTAGCTGTTTCAATTAACATCATGAATATCTTTGTGGAGAACAATAAACATGATTTGCCTAATGTTCAAATGATCAACCTAGTGTGCATCATGTGTTGGTTACGATGGCAGACGTAGCATGTCCAAAGTTGCATGCACACTGCATGCTTGCGTACTGAAAGATAGAATCTAGTATGTCCTATTTAAATATGCTTTTTCAGATGCAGCTCTAGTGTCAGCCATGTTTATAAGCCAGGTGGGATTCTGGGAATTGGAAGTTTTTACTGAGATGTGGGCTGTCTCTGACAAAAACCTAGACGATTTTCTATAATACAGCTCTTAAATATTTAGTGAACAATTACAGAAAAACCATTTTCTAATAGTACACAGTTATTATTAATGCCATTTAAACCAAAATTACTTGTATGTGATTTGTCAGCCGTCTTTTTCTCTGCCCTTTAGCCAAAGGACTTGTGATCAAATTTTTTATGCGTATGAGAAGACAGATCTTCCTGGAGCTTTTACTTATTTCAGTCAAAGTAAGTCCTGTCCTTATGCAAAAGATTTCACATTAAAAAAAATTCACACAAAAGACACAAGGAAAGTAGTATATTTAATAATAACATTTTCTTTCATTATTTTATTTATTGTAAGGGCACAAGGTTGAAAAGGACGTTACAGTGTTGGAGACTAATTACACTGATTATGGGGTCGTCCTGAAATACAAAAATATGAACAAAGAATACACTCAGCTGGCTCTTTATGGTAAGCTTGTAAGGTTCCTGCCGAATTCAATCTATTCCTTAACTTCTTGCCCCAGTGACAACTTATGTCATGTGCTTTAGGACGAAAGCCAGAAGTCAGGCCGGAGGTGGTGGAAAATTTCAAAACATTTGCCTTGTCTCTTGGGTTTTCTGAGGAGGCCATCGTTACGCCAACCATTGTGGGTGAGTTTTTGAGTGAGTTTTTGGTGCAGAGCAAAAAGTAAATAAAACATTAGACCGAGATCTGTGTGGGGCGTCTGTTTGCAGGCCTTGTGATGTTGACAGAGCAAACAGAATGCTGTACAGATAGAATAAACACGATAGAGGTAGACTCTAGTACTTTTTGATCATCTTACACTATAGTGTGTTCACAGTGCTAGTAATGTCATGTAATGTATGTTGCATGTACAGTAGATATGATACTATACTTGTATGTTAAGGATGATGATCGGCTGGTGGTTGGATTTGGATAGTGAAAGAGTTACATCCCACACAGAACAGAGATTTCTTACTAATCAAACAGATTAATCTAATGACATCCTACACATCTCTCTCTGTTTTAAAATCCACTGTGATGAATATTTTTATTGTGTTATAGACCCATGCCCTCTTCCAGAGTCAAGGTAAGGATCATACTAGTCATACATCTGTTTTCAAATATTTAACGTCTGGCTTCAGGTCTTAATGATACTAATGAAATCATTCTACCTGCAGTAATATGACAGAGCTGTTGGACTAGAAGAGTCACTGTTCATCCTTTCTTCACCGGTCAAGCTGATCTTTTATCAATGAATAGTTTTAATACGCCTGTTATCTTGATATTATCTACTTTGTTGGTGCTTGTCATTATTTTCTAATCATGTTTATTCCTCTTATGTACAGTAAATAGTAAACACACTAAAGCAGTTACAGACTGTTAATTCTGTTATACAGGTCATACTTGTGGAATTTCCTATTTGCAATAATCATTTACAAATAGTAAAAATGTGGTGCAGTATTCAAGTCTGTAGGCTGTAATGTTTTTTCTTCTCAGTAGAGGTCAGTGTTGTAAAATGCTCTACACAGATTAGGGTTCTCCAAAAAGTATATACCATCAAGCTGTTTTAAACTGTGATGGTCTGAGAGTTTACCTGAGAGAATAAGACATTATCATGGCTATTTGCTTAGGTTGTCATAATTTTGTTTAAGTCTGCATTCACCAGGGTTGCCACATCTCCTGTTTTACTGTGGAATTGGGATAATATGCAGCCACAGGTTTACTTTTCCGCCTACTGGTTGGGTTTGAGCATGCATCAGATCAGTTATATCCAACGTTTGCAAGACAAATGCTTAAGATGAACGCTTTATTAATGCTTGGGCTCTGTTTAGTACAAAATAACCAGTTATCATGCTAAAAAATTATTTCGGCTTTTTGCTTTACACTGCAAAGAAGTTATATAAATAATTGAGAACCTCTCGAATACAGGCACAAATAACTAATATAATATAATAAATCGGCCCATTTCTTAATGTTTTACTAAATTTGAGTTTGACATGGTCTTATTCCAATGGTAAATAGGTTTGCTTATTTAAAGTGTTTGTTTCTAGAACCAAGCTAAATGGTCTGAGTCAGACTAAGACCATTTTATGCTGAAAATGAATCAGTATGTCTAGACCTAGACTTAATGGTTACATTTGTTATATAATAATGATCCACTGATGTGAATGGGCAAATGGGACATAACATGGGGTTCTTGCAAACAGAACAAGTTTTTTCATGCATACGGTAAATCCATTATGGTAAATGCAGGTATGTGAGATGTGGTTATGAGTAGTGCAGTGAATCAATAGGTGAAATGAGTAATATGACCTTGATGTTCGGGGAAACTACATGGTACCACATGACGTCACTGTTTGTACAAGATTTGTACACTGGAATTAAACTGATTTTATTGAACATTTATGAAACTGGTTTTGAAAGGCAGTTTGACTAATATTGTCACACAAGCTTGGCAACCCAGAGCAACACTGGAAAAAACTGGACCTTAACTTGAGGGAACCTAATTCTCGTGAATGATTTACTGAATGTGCATTCACACTGGTAACATGGCAAACCAAAACATACCTGTTTCTATCTCTGAGGATTGGTAGCTTAGCAGTTAAATAGGCTGTGCTAGTAGCTGTTAGTTCCCAGGATTTCCAGAGAGCAACAGCTGGCTCTTTCAGAAATTGCCAAATGCTCAGTTAGCATTCTGGCTTGGACTAGATTCTGCTTCACAAATTGCTCTTTCTTAAGGCATCTAGCAAAATGTAGATAAAAACAGACTAATCTGAGTCTCTCAGAGTTATAATGTTACATTTATGTAAATACAGTGAAGAAAAATTTTGGATTAATATTAAGGAAGATGCACAGAAGAAGTCTCACTAGAAACACTGACGTAAAACAGACTTTTAAATGTGAGTTATATAGACTTCAATACAGATTTCATGAACAGACCTTGAGATTAATACCCAAAGTGTGGTCTTTACATTAATACAGACTGGTGTGGAGGGCTCCAGGGCTCGACCGCAGGTGCGGAAAGGAGAACTCCCTCGGGTACACTACCGAAACACAAACTCAAACTGATTAATATCAGGACCTCCTGAGTGTGTTGTGTTGTGTTGAACAGAAACCCGGTTGTGCAGCCTGTTTTTTTCAAATTCCCACCAAGGAGGGCTACTGCAGTGCAGCTGCTGACATCACGATCCGTGTTGCCTTTTCCTGGGGATATCCGCACCAAACAGAGAGGCTGGGAATGGGAGGGGAACAGGAAAGCATGCACACGGAGGAGGGTGGGCCCTGCTTAGGATACTGACATTTCAGCAGTGGCCCATGTGTATGCACTCTTATGCTGCAGTTATCTCATACCTTTTTTTACAGCCCTTTTGCATGATCCACATCTATAACATGTGCAAAAGTATGCGACCTAATGCTTCGTTTATAATCCCATGATCTTGCCATATCATGTGATCAAGTGTCCCAAGAGTCTCATAAACAAAACTAAATGAGATTATTGTGCCTCAAAACATGCCTAATTGGTATTTCAGTGAAAATGAACTATTGCTCTCTCTTTTTCTCTCTCTTTCTTTTACACACACACACACACACACACACACACACACACACACACACACACACACACACACCTTCTAGCTCTCTCTCTCTCTCTCCCCCTTTGCTGACCTTATGGGCAATAGGAGCTCTTGCTGTTGTGGTCCAAGGGGCAGGAAGCAGCTTGATTCCCACACAAAGGTATCAAACACCCCGGCCGGTACAGACTCACTGGCTCACACACACACATACACACACACACACACATTAACACAAATGCCAGCCTTGTAAGCATAACACGCAGTACAGTGAACAAACACACACCAAGACAAACAGGACATTCCTACTGTCTGACGCTGCTGGCCGACAGAATTACTGCTCTTCTATGGACCAAATGTTTTCACCAATAACATCTGTGTTAAAAGTGTCTTCTTTATACAACACCTGACATCATCCTTTTCTGCTGAATAATATCCGGGTGGACAACAATCTGATAACCATATTGCTCTATAAGCCCTCTCATTCTCTTCTGTTAGCTATATGTTTAATGAAGATAACCTGTTAAGTGTTGAAGAAGAAGGCAAGAGATTTTAACGATAATGTGAGGATATTTTCCAAACACTCAGCTCAAGCTATTGTGCCATGTAATTGAGTCTTGCTTCATGCTTGTTATCTGTTAAGCTTGACCAGTCATGAGGCATTTGGACTCGGTTAGGGGCTGACAGCAGGGGTCAGTTCCCATGCAAAATCAATAGGTCACAGTCAGGAGCAGGGAGTGTGGGCTCCAGAAACCTTTCACCTCATACATAGCCATAATGCCACATTTTTCCATTTGTTCCATCTTCTCATGTAAGCCTGAGAAATTTTGGAAAACTGATCTGTAGCTTATAGATGTTTGAGTCGCTGACATTCCTGTTACTGACTCGAGGTTATCAAACCTCCACACAGTCTCTGGTATCCTTTCTACACGCCAACTTTCCACAGGCAACTGTTTTTGAACTACTCTCTCTCTCTCTCTCTCTCTCTCTCTCACTCACTCACTCACTCTCTCACTCTGTCTCTCTTTCTCTTGAATTGTGCATACGCCTATGCTGGGAAGAAAAGCTCGACTCTTTCCCACGGTCCTAGAGCACGTGGTTTAAAATTGGATCCCGGCTGACCCACCCTCGCTATTGAAACGTCACTGCAATTCGACCACTGCGATCCTGTCACACCGCCAGAGATTTTTTAAGCCATTTGAATGAAGTCTATTGAAATGGGAGGGAAGAGAACATGATAAATTTGAATAAAGCACCGTATCTAGAGACAAGTTTAGTCAAGTTGGACAGTCAAGACTTGTTCAAAATTGTGGTGTTTTTTAGGTAATATATATATATATATATTTATGTGTTTGTGTGTGTGTGTGTGTGTGTGTGTGTGTAGACTTACATGTTTTTTTTTTTTCTTTACTATAGTGTATAGTGTAGGTATATTTGGGCACATTTCCATACATCCAATCAATATGTGTATTTTTTGTTTAACAACACATAAATTTGCTATCGTTAATGAAGCAATTGCCTGTCAGGCCTCTTTAGGTCTTCCAGTACCCAAGTTTGACTGTTGTGCCAAATCGTGGCTGCGAGCTGATACAAGCCCAGCATGCAGTAGACTAGTTCCCATGGGTCTGTTGGATTCTGTGTCACTTTATATAAACGGTTGCCAAAAAAACTGGTGAGCAAGTAGCTTTCCCACTTGCCACCACATGTAAAAAAAACGAACTGTTTATCAACAAATATTACAGTACGCTAAAGAAGACCATTATTATGTCCTTATTTATTGTACTCTTCAAACCATGCATGTAAAAAGGGAAGTGTGGATTGCAGCAAACTAGAAGTGGAACCTGTACAGTTTCAACTGCACATGAGATGGAGCAATACCTCCAACAGATTTGACAAATACCTCATTGGGTATTGAGAAACTGAGACCTGCCCACCATGGGAAAATTTGGACCTTGATGCATTACTACTTTTACTCCAATTTTCACAGCATAGTCAGCTTGTTTATTTTTTTTAGGATTATTAGGGAAATAAATTATTTCCCATGGGAACTTATGTTTTGTTCTTTACACACACACACATATATATATGTGTGTATGTGTGTATGTGTGTGTGTAAAGAACAAAAGATAAGTGTGTGTAAAGAACAAAACATAAGTTCCCATATATATAATGAAACTTAAGGTTTTGTAGAAGGATTGTACAATTTTCAAAAAAAAAAAAAAACTCTTCTAACTGTTGCGTTTTCGTATTGACAATTTCATGTCTTTGGCTTGAGTGTATGAAAACAATTTTGTATTACTGTATACAGGTTAGCACTGTGGTGCAGTGGGTGCCTCACAGAGCCCATGGTTTAACCTTGAGCTTGGGCTTTGTAATCTGTGTAGTTTCACATGTTCTCCATACATTAATGTTTATTCTGTATGGGTTTTCTACAACCTCACGAAACCACGATTCCAGCTTAATTGGTTAAATTGTCCCTGAGTGTGTGAATGCATATGCTTGGTGCTCTGCAATGGACTGGCATTGGACTGAATTTCCGGGATAGGTTCCGGATTCACCACGACCCTGACAATGGTTAAGGCAGTTGATGAAGGTGAAAAAAAAAAAAAACATGCAAAAGTTGATTTGTAAAATATGTAAAATTGAAACGGGAAAACATATTTTAAAGTTTTTAAAACTTTAGTTAAACTTTTTAATATTAAGTCTGAAAAAAACAGTGTTAAAAATTCATTCTTACACCGTTCTTATTTTCACATTGCACGACTTTATTCAATACTGCATATTATTGTGTAAGTAGTACATTACACATGTTGTATACTAACACTTTGTTATTCATTCAGTCATTTTGAGTACCTGCTTTATCCCGAACCTTGTTGTACCTTTGGTGTGTTTTATTAACCTGTGAAGATCGATATAGTGTACTCAGAAATCTGAATATGAATAGAAGAGTGGTCTTTAGGGTCAGATTATTGACTTAAAAGTTGCTCTTTATTCACAATGCAATGTCTAAGATACACATTATAAGGAATAGCACACTTTAGTATTTGTTACTGAAAGTGTAGCCTGAGGTCAGGTGTAATTTTCCTATTTCCTCCTACTATTTAGTAGTAGTCTCTATTGAGTTTGTGCTCTTTTCTCTTTCTCCTTTCTAAAGTACGGCAGTTGAATCCACCTTACACGAGTCTGTCCTTCTATTTAGTACTTGCTACACTGCCTAGTACGGTAGTATGCAGTGCAGAGAGGACGCATTCATGTCCTTTGTGCGCTGTTGTATACTCCTTTAGGACGTTAGTGTGCTGTTTGGGATGTGAGCCAATGGCCTCCCGCGGCCTCCGTGCAGCTTGAGAAATGAGGCCAAACCCCGCCTCTAACAGGCCGACTATAGGAGTGTCCATTGTTATTGAAATGAGCTGAAGTGAGGGAGTAGAGAGGAAGATCAAGCCAAAGCTGAGGAGCTAAACACTCGCGCGCACACACACGCACATAGAGGACCAGGCGCAGGGTGGCCGCGGGGTAAAACTTCTCACCACGCACACGGGGTAATCGGAACAGTTTTGGGGTAAGATCCTATTGCTTTTTTTTAGCTGGAATAATGTCAGTGTGGTGTAATGCATGACTGATTTGTAAATGAAGGTATCTCTGTGAAACAGGTCGGGTCGGACTGCTGGACTCTGCTATGGACTGCTGAAGTATCTGATGAAATTCTAGGCGAGGAGCACGTTTTAAACCATCTGATTCTTATCCTGTAAAATAACTTAGTATTTCAGGAGCATTACGGATTATATATTCATCCTGAAGACAAAAAGTTGAAAGCGCACAAGGAAGACTGGTTCCGGTCCGTTTCCGGTCTGTTTCCGGTGAGGTTTACCTGCTGAGAAGAGCATGAGCCAGGCGGACGTGAGCTGCTCGGCGCGTCAGCGCGTCTTCCAGGAAGCCCTGCGCAAAGGCAACACGGCGGAGCTGCACTCTCTGCTGCGCGGCATGACCAACTGCGAGTTCAACGTCAACTCGTTCGGGCCCGAGGGTCAGACGGCGCTTCACCAGTCCGTCATCGATGGCAACCTCGAGCTCGTCAAGTTGCTGGTGAAGTTCGGCGCTGATGTGCGTTTGGCTAACCGAGACGGCTGGAGCGCGCTGCACATGGCGGCTTTCGGTGGCCACCAGGACATCGCACTCTACCTCATCACGAGGGCCAAGTACTCATCCGGAGCGCTCTGAGGAGAAAGAAACTTCTCAAGCAGAGACATTACAGCAGGTTTCTGTTTAACCTGGTCCTGGAGTGAAGCCCTAATCCAGAGATGCACGATATATCGGTTATTCAGTTTTATTGCGATTATAGCTTTTGTATAATAATCTGTCCAGATTGGATTTCTCTAGCCATTATAAAGAGCTTCCATAGTCATTTAGGGACGATCATTATGAATAATCTACAACATTAATCTATCAGGTGCTTACATGACATTCTTTTAAAAAGACCCAGTCTGGTAGCCTAGACACAGCAGCATTCAAAAAAAAGAAAAAAAAGAAATCACATCAGTGGTTTACCAGTGTGCTCTTTTTTAAATAAGATGTATTGCAATCAGAAGATGTAGCAATATGTGGTATAATTTTCCTCTGTCATGCAGCCCTATCCTGTACCCCATTTGAATCACATTTGTGTGTTCTCCCTGCCCCGCTGCACTCATTTTAACCTCATTATTGCTTTTCCGATAGCTAGTGAGTCGAGTCGGGTGTGGATCAACACCAAAATGTGTCGTTCCCATGCACTCCAGGACCAGGATTGTGAAACACTGCCTTAAGCCTATCGCATTCGACCACTTTTTGTGCCAAAGTCAAAGACTGATCATTGGTGATATAGTGTGGCACGGATTCAAGTCCGAAATGCAGATGGTGTTGGGGTTGGTACAATGTCAAAGATGTGGTTTGTGAACAATGAATACAGTTTATATTATACATTTAATCAGTGCATGATTATAGATTACCTTCTGAATATATTCTACTCACAGATTGCTGACACTGAGATACAATGACATAGCTGGATTGATATATACATGTTAAACAGGTTTTTTTGCTTTTTTTTTAATGGCAGGAATGGTTATTAGCTGATCTGATGCATGTAGGGTTATGACTTTGTCAGGATTCTTACCTCAAAATTGGTGTGAAAATGTTCACACAGTAAAACAAAAATCAGGATCTCCAGCAAAGTATGCATTTTTCCATGTCTTTGAACAAGCATTTGTTATACATGGAAGCCTCAGCTTATGAAACAGTATCAACTTTTCAAATTCCTAGCAATTTCTTCCCCTAAAACTAGAATGTGATGTAAATGCAATTATATCACATTTAAAATCACACCAACATGGAATTCAATCTCAAGCTACCTAATTGTGAAATGAGAAATGGCTGAGTGTTTTCAGAGCCAAGCCTGTCACCATAACTGTTTTAAGCTATATTCATTTTAAATGTTAGGCTGCTCACTCAAAGTAACGTATTAGTTTCAACTCTAAGAAGTTAAGCAGATTCCCAGAGTCATGTTGTATTACACATGTCTATACAGCACACTGCATTGCATATTGAATTAGTTTTTTTGCCCAGTTTTATTGCCAATGCTGGAAAACCGTTTTTAGAGGGTTGTGAGAAAACACTGATGAAGTATCATTCAAAGCCAGTATAGAAATATGCATCATTTATACTTGAGAATGTTTTAAACTATTGCACTGATGGCTGTTTTATGAACAGTTGGTGTCATAACCAACTTTGAAAGATACTATTTTTCTAAAAGGAAAAAAATCATATTGTATGGAAGCTCCATGGTAGATTAGTCTTCTATCACTTTTTTTGGGCAAAGACATTGAAATGTCTGTAGATGTCGATTTTAGAACTTTGTCAAGCGCTTTACTTGGTGTTCTTCCTTGCACAATATCAAACACTCGTCACAGAAACGTGGCCTTGTTTCAATATCTGATAGATTTCAACACTGTTGCTTTCTCTTCATGGATGAACATTCAGGTAAGCGTTCAGTAATTCTTGGAGCACTTCTTCACAGAAGTCCCGTCCTCCTCTTTTTAAGGGGGGCGTTACATGGTAAAATCAGTGTAGCGCAATGTTACACAATGCACAAGTCTTTACTTGATAATGCCATAACATTTATGACATGAGAGTAAAAAAATACCATCCTTGGTTGAGATAAATGTCAAATGACTGTGATTTTTATTGGACCAACGTTTTTGGAATTCTTATTTTCTGCAAAGAGAAGTTCAGAAAAAGAGACCAAACCACTGATCTCTTGTTATGCTTTTGTGAATTGTTGATATGTTGTCGTTTTATATCTGTCTAGAAGGTTTGTCCTTAATGTTTTAAATGGTGTAAGTGGTCATATTTTGAAAGATATTACATGTTGTATTTGTATCTTTGTACAAAAGCCTTTTTAAATATTAAATTTCTGCTTTTTTAAAAAAGAGTCATGTTCACTAAGTGTCTGAAAAGTTTAAGCCTTATATATATATATATATATATATATGCTCTTCATGTAACTGGTTATCATTCAACAGTAGAATAGTAACACAACAATAGAATTAGTTACACTGCAAATGTCATGCTATGTAAATACACACAATGGAAAATGTTTGGGTTTTTTGTATATCCCATTTATATTTAGTCAAATAGCAGACGGTCAATTCCAACACTAAAGTTACTAAATGCATAAACAGCAGTGGTGGACAGTAATGAAGTAAATATAATTCGTTACTGTACTTAAGTAGTTTTTTTGTGTATCTGTACTTTACTGGAGTATTTTTATTTTGGGGGACTTTTA
>JAOVVF010000028.1:10202781-10219848 GCA_028565595.1 Duopalatinus emarginatus | reverse complement strand
TGCCATGAACAGGAGACAGTCGGTACGGGGAAATCGACTGAGCCGTTCAGTTGGATTTGTCATACCTAATTTGCATGAAGCAAAAAAGCTCAATTGCACGTCCCTCGTTTGGTTGTTGCTTTGTCACGTCTTGCATGTGCTTGTCTCTTTGTTACTCACTTGTGTAAACATACCTTTATGCCCTCTTTATTGGCTCTCTGGATTAAAACCCCCTCAGCCCAACAGTCTGATGCCATACGACCACATCAGTTTACAACTCTGAATGCAATGCATTTAAAGTATAATGCAGTGAATCACTGCTTGTTAACTCTATCCGTTTTTTGTTTTGTATCATTTACAAAAAGGAGATTTTCCCATCATAGCTGCCTCTGCCCTTGCTTTTTATAGTGCTATTATTTGTCCCCATATTTGCCGTCTAATAGAGTCCCCTTTACTGCCTTCTGATGCTGCTGTTTTGGTTTTGTCTTCATTGAAAAGCATTATCAGTCAGGTTGAGGTGAGGTGACTAAGTAGGCCAGTAAAAAGAAAATTAGTTTTTGCTGAAGGTCTTGGGCTGCATCTTTTGTCTTTCAGGCCTTTTGGTGTTGTGAGGTAACCATTCCTTTCATGAAATAACAGGAAACAGGCCCTAGCTAGCCAAGAAACAGCTCATCAGGCAGTTGTCCAGTTACTTTTGAGCATAGTGTGATTATGTAAAAATAGCTATGCTTGATAAATGGTTATTGCAATTTTTCTTGTTAAACCCGTTGGATTAAAGGCTTCACTTCTGTCACATCTTGACCCATTAAGGTTCAGTCATGAAGTTGTTTTTGGGTGTAAAGAGATACCATATTTATATAAAAAGAGATTAACCCTCTGCCCATTGAAAAAGGGTCAAACGAATGTTAAATGATGTACTCTGTCTCTGTGCCACTCTTCCCAGGTGAATGTAGCCCCTTGATCCACACCCGCGTGTGTGTCTGTAACAGACATGGCTGTTTGCCCCCCAGCACACCAGAATGGTGACGTTTATCGGCAAGAAAGAGTGCCAAAGCCATCCAGCACTGCTCTGACACTTCACCTGTACCGCAGCAGCCGGAGTGAAGAGGACTGTTCTCCGCTCTGTTACCCGCCAGGAGAGTACATCGCAGAACAGCTGGCTATTGACGCGGCCAAGGCGTGTGGTGAGTCAACAGTGGAAGTTGATGCATCTAGGGGAATAAACCAGTCATATTTGGAAGAGCTCAGTGTTTTGTTTTTTTTGTCTTAAATCAGACAAAAAGAAAGTGACACACAGACACATTTTGTACATACATAATACACTACATTTATGTGTGTGTGTCTGGATACAAAAACAAACAGATTCCTAAGAGGAAAAATCAGTCTTATAGTCTCAGCTACCGTGCAATTACAAATCTGTTTCAAATAGAAAAGATAAATGGTTACAGTGGACAGCAGGTCCGACTCAGACAATGTGTGAAGTGCAGCAGGAGCTTCTGTTTGCATGTAAAAAGGAAATTTGATTATATACTCACATTTTGGATTATAGACAAGTTTGTTAATATTGCACATAATTTAAAAAAAACACCAGCGGTATTAGACAGCAAGGTACAAAATAATCTACCAGAATAACATGGCTCTAGTGTTGGAGGCACCTGTCAGTCTACCTCTATTTATTGTCAGTCAGCATAAGCATGTAGCTTGTTAAACAGCAAGGCTCTGATGGCATGTTTAAGGGGCATTTGTATGGTGATGAAAACACAACTGCATAACTATAGATACAGATTGTGAAAGACTTGTATAATCCGTAAAAGAGATTATTAATAGATGGTTTTGAGAGGTTTTGGTAAGATTAGTTGAAAATGACTTAAGTAGGTCTCTAGCAGATAATCAGTAGGGTTCAGTATTAAAATACTGTTTTTCTTTTTGAGCACCACATTTATGTACGGCAAAACTCCATATACAGAACTTACAGTAGCTCATAGAGATCAACAAGTGTTGGTACTACTAATTAGTGTTATCATAAGCAAGGACTTTCGTGCCATCCTTTTCACCTCTTGGTCATTTGTCTGTTTGCATGGCAAGTTGTAAAACTATGAACACAAGATATTTAACTCGTACTGAGTTATGAGAATGGTCAAAATGCCTTTGAGTATCTTTATTCATTGTAAAGTCAGGCATTCATATAATTCAAAGCTTGACACAGATTGTGTTTATATACCTGTCCAGGTGTGATGCTCACATTTGCATAAGCGCTAGCACTTAGCGGTTACAGCAATGTCTTTTATTTCCAAACAGAGTGTCATAGGGGAAGAAGTCAAGGGGCATTGAAGAGACTATAAGCAGAGACACATGTAAACACGACCAAGCCCTATGGCTCGTGTAACAGTTTTCCAAATGGGTGTCTTTAGCCACATGAAATACACCTGAGAAAAAAAAATGACTTACACCATTAAACAACGTTTTAACCTTGAGAAGGAACAAGGTCTTTTTAGTAATGAAAGTAAAATGGTTAAGGATTATCCCTCTGTTTGATCCTTGCTTTGTGTTCTTTTTTTCTCTTGCACAGGGGTGTCACCAGTTTACTTCAGCCTATTCAGCCTTTATCGAGAACGTGACAGAGTCTGGTTATCACCCAACCACCTGGTTCATGTGGATGAATCCGCTAAAGAGAGTTTAATCTTCAGAATTAGGTAATAGTATTTAAATCTAGAAACTATTATTTTATAGCATAAAAGTCGGCTAAAAGTAAACAACAGATAAATAAATCAAATTAAAATTTCAGTGGAATTTGTTTTTCTGTGCCTTATTAAAGACCAGGCAATCTGGCTCAGTCACTTATGACACAATGTGCTTTTACGTGTAAAAATCACAAATGCTATACGTTTTTATTGTATTTTATAGGTATTACTTTCCTGGGTGGTATAGCTGTGGAGCTACTCGAGCTTTTAGATGTGGCGTTTCCAAAGGATCTGAGAGTCCAATCCTTGACGACCATGTTATGGCTTATCTTTTTGCCCAGGTAGGTTGCTTTGCACCTTTGAGTATTTAGTTCGGTCATATATACATAATGGCAGCCACATTTTTAGGGCAAGTTAATGGAGAGGAAGTCAAGGCATGGGCTTAATGACATGGCCAGTTGGAGGTACATCAGTGCAATCATTATAAAGATATTCAGATATAAAGGGTTAAATTGCAGGTGTCATATGAAAGGGGTTTCATCTGTGGTAGTACGAATTAGGATACACCAATTAGACTCTTGTTTGTTTTGATGCCGTCACGTTTCAGTGGCCAGATATTTTCTGCGTAACTGTTTCCTGCACAATTTCCATAACACTGGGTTTTCCAGTTTTTTGTTTTTATGATGTTAAATAGCTGCCACGCCCTGGCATGGCAAGTTTATATAATTTCACACGTATATCCTTTCACATACGTATCTGTATTCCAGCTGTCAGAAGCAGCTTTGTGTAGATGTGGACAGGTGTTTTACATAAGACAATATAGATCACTAATTGGCCTTTTTTGGTCAGTTGGTGGGTCGGTGCACACCTATGAATTACATAGTAAGTAATTCTAGTAATTCTGGGCATGTTGCAATCCAATTTGCATAATCCACCCAACCCTGTTTCAGGCGAGACTAGTCCAGACTTGCTTCATTGTTTTCTAATGCTACTAGTTAATGATGTCTGAAAGGTTTAAAACTGCAAATATGGTGTGTGTTGAGTTGCTAATAATACTGAAGATTAATATTTTGTCCAGACACAGAGAAGATGACATCATGTAGTATGCAAAAAAAAAAAAAAACACAAAAAAAAAAACAAGCAGTTACAAGCTGTATCTGGTAAATTTTAGGCTCAGTAGGTATTACACGGAAATATCTACCTATGAAATAAAGCCACTTAATGTAATATAATAGCTATTGAAACGTGCTGTAAAATGTGCTATTATTAAAAGAAATGATGAAAATTCAATTACAATTCAGTTAAATGTAAAAAAAATTAATTATCTGCAATAAATCTAAACATTTTCCATAAGGTTTTCATGAGTTTCAAGAAAGTTAAAATTAGTATTCAGAGAAATAATTGGAAAAATTATTATTATTTTTTTTTTTGAAGCTATATTTAGCAAGATTTTCACGCAGGATCAAAGATATTGTAAGACAGTGTATGATATTTGTAAGTCATTTTAAAAAAGTGCATTTGGCTAAAAATCTTTGCATGCACCGTTTACATAAATTTATGTTGCACAATATCTTTAGGGTTTCTTGATTATTTCAACAAAATAAACTCAAAAATATTTAATTGTTGAGGCTTAGAATACACATACAAAGAAGCAGAAAAAAATAGTTTGGAGTAGTGCTGTTAGGACTTTGCAAGGTCCCATGACTTAAATCAAAGTTTTTAATTGTTTTTAACGGAGAAAATCCATCACATGAACTGGGAAAGATGCAAAATACTGGTGTGAAATGGCTCTTATGCAAGTCGTCTAAGGTGTTGAAGGCCACAAGAACCTTGACTTTAAGCAGTGAATGCAAGGGTGAGGCATCTGTTATTCTGTCTTAAGGAGCTCAGCTCAGGTGGCACCCTGACAACATGCTAGTCTGTGCTGTGATAACCTCTCCTTTCAGAATAGTGTTGGTAAAGTGATCTACTAGGGACCTGTTACAGGAGATGAGGCAAAACTCGGTCATAATGACTTGGTATATTGATGTTGCCAGGTATATAAAGAAGTGAGTACACCCCTGTGCAATTTTGCTTAAATGACAAAAACTGTATCAGCTTACAGTAATTGCATTATGTCTAAGTTGAACAGTAGGTATTTGCTCTTATGTAAAATTAAAAACAATTTAGTTTTACTATATTAAAAATACATGCCCCACAGTAGGAAGTCAGTTCACCTTTCATCACTGAGATTCAAATCTTTTATTTTTTAAACATTTATCATGTTCAGCTTTATTTTTGATGACTCAAGCCTTCTCAGCATGGAGATTTTCTTCAGAAACAGTTTTTAGCTACTTTTTTCTGGAGTGGTTGTGCTGCTCTACCTTTCTCTTTAAAATGCCCCAAAGGTGTTCTATTATTTCAAATCAGGCAACATACTTGGACAGGTCATAGCTCTCACTTTTTTTAGTCTTTAGAAACTCTTTTGTGATTTTGGTAGTGTGCTATGGATCACTATCTGGCTGGAATATTCCTCTTCTGCCAAGCTTCTGATGACTGGGACTCATCTTGTCAGCCAGTATTTTGCTATCCACAGGCATTCATTGTGCCATTTATAAATGTCATCTCCCCAACAACTTTTGCACCCATGCAGCCCAGATAATCACACTCCCACCTTCATGCTTCACTGTCAGGACTATGCATTCACTGTGGTAGTCCTAGCCAGATTCATGCCAAAAATGTTATCTTGGATATCTTGCAACTTCTAACCTGAATTCAGACACCCTTCATTTTCCTCATCAAAATATAACAACATATTAAAAAATAATGTTTCATATGGATATCCCAAGGAACATGTTGCTGTTGAGTATTCTGATATCTATTGGAAAATTTCATCATATTACACCTGTCTATGTCCATCACAAGACGTTTCTTTTTGCAATAATACCTGTTTTCTCTTTTCTACAATCTTTCCTGGTTTTACTACACTACACAGGCACAATGCATATAGTCATACAGATACAGGTCAAGAGCTTTAGTTAATGTTCACATAAATCATCAGAAAAACTTTGCTCGTAACATGGTCCTTTGTGCAGGCTGCTTTGGGTATTTCAGAAACTCAGAATGGTGCGATAAACATCCAGCAGGAGGAAATGATTTTGTTTATGAGCGTAGTCAGGGGAGAATGGTCAGACCGGGTTGAGAGCTTACTATGCTGTGAAATTTCATCTGAGCTCCAAAGGGAGTAAACTCTGAATATTATATACAAACACACTTGTGTCTGTTCTCTAGTAACTGTTGTTACTTATTCTTATAACTTATAGAAGTGTAGTAGAAAAATCTCGATGGGCACCTAAAAAATTAGAAACAATTTATTTAACTGTTAAATAATTTTAAAGCATTTTGTTCAGAAACAAATTTAAAGTCCTTGAATAAGTTTTACGTGTAAATTTACAGACCCTTTCTCTCCTTGAAGTGTGTCTTAAGTCATATCAGAGCTGCTCTAACCATTAATCACCAGTAATGAACAATAACCCATGTTTCCTAGATAATAAATATATCTCTTCTGTCTTTCTTTTGACCTTTCAAAAGCTTTTACAACTACAAGTCACCAGTCACCAACTTCAGTTCTGTACAGTTGTTCAGCACTAGATTGGAGAAATTTCGTAGGTTTTGCGATATATGATACAAATGTCCTCAGCTCCTTCTGTATTGACGTATTTAGTTTTATGTAAGTGCTCAGTTCAGATGGTCAGATATGTGTGGTTGTCTGTGGGATAATTATTATTTAGATAAATGCAGTGTAAATAATCTTAAAAATCTTTAAAAATAAATTCCGAAAATTTATTTTTACTTTTTGAGACATAATTGAGATTGGTGGGGGGGAAAATGTTTTACCTTTAGGGCATATTCAGGGGTTATATCTGAGGCTTCTGGCCTCAGAATTCCTTTTTATTATAGGTTTTAGAAGACAAGCAAAGAAAACAAGAACACATTGGCTGTCATCACCATAAAAAAAAAAACAACTTATGAAAATACCAAGAAAAGCATTTGCATACCACATGACAACCAAGAAGAGAAAGGAAAGAGGGTTGCACAATTACGTGCATCATCGATCTCTAAGGAGGTCATGAAAATCTACCACTGTTTTTTCCAAGACAAGTCTGTTTTGCCCTAAGCCCTGTGAAATCTGGCTAACTTGAATACTCCATAGCTAGTTAGCCATATATATCGTACATTCATCAGCCATCACTATCAGCATAGTCTTATTATATTTGTCTCCTCATTAACTCAATGTTCTTGTTTATTTTCACAGAAAATAATTTTTTTATTAATCAGTGTAGTTTTAAAAGTTGTCGCATCGTTCAAGATGCATAGAAACGTTAAAACTTCCGGAAACAAGTTAAGTACTGTTCCCCTAAAAAAACTTGAACGCAGTATAATTAGGACATCAGTCCTATTCTGTAAGGTATGTAAGGAATGGCATAAGATCTATAGATTATCTGACGTGTTATTTACATTTGACCAAATTCTGTGCCACTGTAGCTGAGGGCAGCGGTAACTCTCATGCAGTGACTAAAACTGAATTGGTACAGGATGGATCATGGGCATGAGCGCCTATTTAACACAGGAAGCTCATACTGGGTACTTACATTAAGATGGTTGTCTCCAGTTTGTTTATCGTAAGGTGAGGCAGGTTGGTATTGATTAGAAAACTTCACTGTGTAAATACAGTTTAACCTGTTCAACTAGAGAACAATTAGACTGCATGTATCTTGCAAGTGCATGTCTGGTGGTTAAAGTTCAGTATTGGCTAAACTGTTTTTAATTATTTTTATTGAGGTCAGCCTCTTGTATTTACTCAGTATTGTTGCTTCATAGTCATTGCTGGCAGCTTAATAAACTGCACTGTATGAAGAGTTTGAATCTGTTAAAACAACTCATGCATTATGTGGACTTAATTCCAGGGAACCGTTCAGACACAATTACCAAAATACAGTTGTCTTTGTGAGACCACGTTTTTCTGTGTGTTGTAGGGAACCTGCAGTCTCAACTTTAATGGCCAGTCTCACAAACCCAGTTTAGTGAGAATATATATATCTCTATACTCAACCAGAGAGTCTTTATTCTTTATCATATCTCTAACCTGTTTTATATACCTGTATGTATATGACCACATGTATTCGTGTACATTGGTTTAATGCTCCTAAAATCAGGATTTGGGGGTCATCCAAGTATGTTATGCAGAATTGCAAGCATGCCGTGTTGTATCAGAAACCAAGATCTTGGTTAGTCTGACTGAGTGGAACTCCAATGAGAATGATTCTCTGTGGTCACCTAATTACTGCCAGGCATCTGTGTGGGCTTTTTTTGCCATGTCTATATATAAACTTTTTTCATCCCTATTTTGATTTCAGTGGAGGAGTGACTTTGTGAATGGCTGGGTGAAGCTGTCAACCTCCCATGAGACCCAAGAAGAGTGCCTTGGTATGGCTGTCTTAGATATGATGAGGATAGCCAAAGAAAAGCAGTGCTCACCGATTGATATTTACAATGCCATAAGGTATGAATTATTGAGATTCGATCATGCAGCGTGCAGCAGGTGCTCGCTCTGCTTTTGTGTGTCTGAAGTCATACATTTCAGTTCAATTTTATTTCTACAGTGCTGTTTAAAAATGCCATTGTCATGAAGCAGCTCACACAGAGGCACCTGACCTAATTTCAGTGCTTAATATCCTGTTTGGTTTTTATCTGTTTCCTTTTTGCATCCGTACATGTCTTGAGAAGTCAGAATTGTTCTTTGCTTGTGTCTTGGTTACAGTAATGTAAGATATGCTAGCAGAAAAGCAGGTGTATGTACTGAGGCATAGATTTGTCCATCTGTATGCTTTCTGTCCACAGCTACAAGTCCTTCCTCCCAAAAGACATGCGGCTACAAATCCAGGACTACCACATTGTAACACGGAAGCGGATTCGCTACCGCTTCCGCAAGGTAGTGCAGCAGTTCAGTCAGTGCCGGGCCACACCACGTGACCTCAAGCTCAAATACCTGATCAACCTGGAGGCACTTGACTCTGGCTTCTACACAGAACGCTTCCAGGTCAAAGAGGCCTCAGCAGGCCAGGTCACCATAATCGTCTCTGCTGATGAAGGCATACAGTGGTGCCGTGAAAAACAAGAGGTTAGCAAACCGGATTAATTCTCTGTTAATTACAGTTGGCTGTGTGACTTTATATATTAATCTATATAAACTAAGGCTAGCTTGTGACTTTATATATTAACCTATATAAACTAAGGCTAGCTTGCAACCGATTTCACATAAAGGTGCGTTTTTCAAATGATGACAGCAAAGGCTGTGTAATTATTATAAACCATAACATCTTTAGGAGTCACAAAAAACAAGGAAAATGTGCCTCAGAGTGGGAGAACCAAACAAATTTTCTTTTATTTTTCCTGTCATCTTTGCTCCAAGTTGAGTTGTGACTGCAGTGTAAGCTAGAGTGAGCAGGTCCTGCATACTCAATCTATAATAATAATGTTCGTTAATAATAAACAAAGTAGCCTATTAAGGGTAGATCTTTCAGTCAGTTATTCCAGTCATTGATTTAAATGGCCTTTAAACCGGACACTAAATTACCTTCCGAGTTTAGGAGGTTCTTATATTTACTGCCTAATTTCAGACCTGACTCAAAGATCTCCAGGTGTAAACAGATGATCATCAAATTCTTAGAATACTAAAATAGAGCTTCAGTTTACTTGCTGTCAAAGAAGATACATGGATTATTTGGAGTACCTGAGAAAAATACACAAACACTGCCAGCATACAGATGCTTACTGAGAGAATTGGCCCTTTACATATATTTGATGCTTTTATGCTTTTAAGTGCATGAAGTAAATTAGGTGAAAATCATTTTACTTTTGGACCACCAGTCTTTTTTTTGACCCTATGCAAATATGTCTTCCAATACCCATAATAAGGTTTTGGCATATTCACAATTCTATTGTATATGGAGTCAGAAGTACAGTTTTCATCTCAAGTTCTACAGTCGTACTGACACTAGAGGTTAAGTAGAGGAAAAACTGGCTTTTTAAGAGTCACTGGAAAGGAACTGTATTTTACCTCATGAATAATGTACTTATTTACCCGTGTCTGTCTTTAATCTCAGGTTTTACTGATTGCTGGGAGATTTGTTAAAGTTAGATGGGTAAAAATGTTACGAAAAGTTCCTAAACACTTTATTGGCTTAAATTCACAATGCGAAATGTTGCATTTAATTACACTAACTGTATTTTAAGAAAAAATATGTTCTAAACACAGACACCCCACCATTTAGCACTTGGTGCAACCTGCCTTTACCAAGTAACACAAGTGGATGCTTAAAACACAGTATTGATTTCTCTTTAAATGTCTATGGGCCTCACAGGCCTGAGATTAATCAGATGAAAAGAGTGCAGCGCAATCCATATTACGCTATGTTCTTCCGCAAGTTTGCAATAGCATTTTTTGAAGAGAGAGAGCAACATGTCAAAATCTTATACCCGGAAACTTTTAGTAATGGATTTGCGTAATTTAATAAGTAAGTGATACAATTTTGTGTGTAATTTTGTGGGAGTTGGACAACTTGGTGGTTATGTTACTTCATGAATAAATGGATATGGTGTGCCTTTAAAAAAACCCAAATGTTTAGTATATATGTTTTAATTACTTAATCTTACTTGATGGAAATATATGAAACAAGAATTCTTAGTAATGTCCTTCTTGAGTATCAGTGCCTGCTTACTGTGATCAATCTTTTACCACTGAAATATTAAGTCATCCAAGATGTTATTTGTCATATTTGTATGAAATATTAAGTCATCCAAGATGTTATTTGTCATATTTGTATGAAAATATTTGAAGACATATCAGGCAAAGCAGCATTTTTCTTATTCTTTTTTATTTACCCCCTAATGACTGTATTTTTTTGTACAGAACCTCCAGCCATATTGTGATTTCTCTCATGTCATTGACATAAGTATCAGACAAGCCAGCAAAGAGGGAGTGCACAAGAGTCGGGTCGTCTCTATCAACAAGCAAGATGGCAAAACTCTGGTAAGGCTGTCAGTCAAAGTGATCGAAATGAAAAAGACTACTAACAATATATGCTAATATCTAGTGGTCCGTACCCCTACAGACCTGCAATCAGATCAGCCAACAGTGTTTAAACTGTTAATTTAGTTGGTGATTAGGAAGTACAGTATTTTAATCTAAATTCTTATTATATTGTTAGATAAGATAGTCATCATGCTTCTTGCTCGGTTTACATGATGAGTGATTGTATGTGCTGTGTGCATGTGTGGGGTTTTTTTTTCCAACAGGAGCTGGAGTTCTCCTCCCTTGCCGAGGCTCTGTCCTTCGTGTCTTTGATAGATGGCTACTACAGGCTGACCACCGATGCACATCACTACCTCTGTAAAGATGTTGCACCACCTCGATTACTGGAGGCTATCGAAAACTACTGTCACGGGCCCATATCGTACGTGTAATATTCTTTAACAGGGATATTTAATTTGTTTAGATAAATCAGATTAAAAACTAAAATGTACAACCTGGTTCTGAATACAGCTGGTAATGATTAATTTATTTATTTATTGTTTATAATTGTGCTGCACTGACCAGCTTATATTGTTTGCTTGGAATGCAGGATGGAGTTTGCTATCAGTAAACTGCGCAAGACTGGACACCAGCGAGGTCTTTTTGTGCTACGCTGCAGCCCCAAAGATTATAACAAATACTTCCTGACATTTGCTATCGGGGTATGTTTGTTTTATAAGAAGACTCACACTTCAGGCCTAAGATGAGACGACATAGTTTTACAGCTTTTCAACACAATTGTTTTGCTTAGAATTAAAAGCAAGAGTATCACAGTTATTCAGCCAGTTAGCTTTATTTATAGTTACCATTATTTGCTGTATTTTTAAATACAAAATTAGACTCTATATAAATATATAGATACAGGTGTGGCAGTAATAGGATCTTGAATTGTTACCTGAATAAGAATGACTTAGTCTTTAGTCTCAGTGTGTTTGGAAAGCAAATAACTAAAAGTTGCAGTGTGCAATCAGACCATGATGTGATCAGTTGGGTAGAACTTGGTCAAGTCCTATGAATGTACAGCTTTTGAGTTAAGGCGCTTAAGGATCTGCTATCGGTTGACATAGCAAGTGTCAGTTGACATTGCACTTAATTGCACTTAGATTGCATAGCCCCAAGGTAGCATAGTTGTTCAGGGTTGTGTTATATAATTGTTCTCTATAGTCACCCAGTTATGAAGTTGTGATTGCTGTAAAATGGATAGGATAAACTGTCTAACAGTGGACCTGCAAGTATGTATTGTATGGTATTGTATTGTATTAAGGGTAGTTAAGATTGTGATCTGATTTTCCTCTTTTAGATGTGTACTGAGGTGGAATACAAGCACTGCCTGATCAGTAGGTCAGACAGTGGCGATTATGTTCTGAGTGGGACTAAGAGGACCTTCAGAAGCATGCAGGAGCTGCTCAAATGTTACCAAAAAGAGACTGTTAGATCAGATGGCATTGCCTTTCAGTTCAGCAAATGCTGCCCTCCCAAGGCCAAAGGTCAGTAATGCACCAGAAGTCTCCAACTAAATAGTCGCATATAAAATATACAAAAATAAATAACTGAAAGTAATGCATAGGTTTTCTGTGATTATGCTTTATCCAGGTGTCTGTAACACCCAAATAACTTTAATTTATATGAAATTATGAAACTATTTAAATTGAGATAAATATTGTGATTCTGTTTGTTTACAAATAATTAGATATTATGTGCACTATATTAAAAGAAAAAATATTGTAGGCGTTAATACTCTATACTCTGTGTTTGGTCTGTTGCAGAAAAGTCAAATCTTCTGGTTTGTCGGAGTAATAAAGGCTCTGAGGTTCTCTCCTCACCCTCGCTGCAGAGACAGAACATCAGTCAGATGGTTTTCCACAAAATCCGGAAAGAGGACCTTGAGTTTGTGAGCATGCTTTCTCTGTTTCACTCTTCCTGACAGTAAAATATTTAAATCTAAAAACCTATTTTAAGTTTTGCATCAGCACTTATAGCCAGGCCTGACATGTGTCCTATTCCTACATATGTACCTTATTCAAGGCTGTCTTCCTGTATACATTACAGCCAGACAGAAAAAATGTATTTGGAATATTAGAAATAATCACAATATTCAAATTATTTGCCCACACTTGTCAAATTAAACCTGGCGCTGCAATATGATGTCTGTGAGCTGATATGTATACAGGTATAATAGATGTGAACTTATTCACCTAAACTCACTGTTTCAGGGAGAAAACCAAGGCCAGGGAACATTCACAAAGATCTTTAAGGGGGTTCGGAAAGAGATGGGAGACTATGGAGAAATGCACCAGACAGATGTCATCATCAAAGTCCTTGATAAAGCACACAGAAAATATTCAGAGGTGTGTAACAGTGCTTACGTACTTACATTAGCTTACTGTTTTTTATTTTCATAATAGTCATGGTGTACAATAGTTTGGTACTATTACCACAAAGGTGATATCCAAGTGGCACTGTGTATTTTTAAATTGTCCCTTCTTTTCGTCTGCAGTCCTTTTTTGAGGCAGCCAGTATGATGAGCCAGCTTTCTCACAAGCATCTAACGTTCACCTATGGCATCTGTGTGTGTGGCGAGGAAAGTAAGTGTGTGTCATGTTTCTTCCCAGGCTGTTATACTTGAAACCTAAGCTCATGCCCTCCACTCACCCTTCTCTATTACCCCTTAAGCACCATATGTCTTCTGACAAGCTTTAATTAGTGGTGTTCTCTCTGGGTAAGTAATGGCAGGAGCCTAACTTTATGCCATTGCTGTTACAGACATTATGGTGCAGGAATATGTGAAGTTTGGCTCCCTGGACATCTACTTGAAGAAAAACAAGAACAGTATCAGTATTTTGTGGAAGCTGGAAGTGGCTAAGCAGCTTGCATGGGCTATGCACTATCTGGTAAAGACGTGTAATGCTTCAGTGTTTAATATATCCTTTGAAACAAAAGACCTGTTTTATAATTTGCCCCACTTGCTCCAAACAGGAAGAGAAGAATCTAGCTCATGGGAATGTGTGTGCCAAAAATGTCCTTCTAATCCGTGAGGAGGACAGGAAGACGGGCAACCTTCCTTTTATCAAACTAAGTGACCCAGGCATCAGCATCACAGTGCTGCCCAGAGAGAGTGAGTGAATGTGCTTCCATAGTGTTAGGATTGTGAAGAACAATATACTGCTGTGTTTTTTTTTTTGTGTCTTTCGTTTTTTATAAACATTTAGGAGTTTATTCATGCCTCTCTTCTTGCAGTTTTACTTGAGAGAATCCCATGGGTTGCTCCTGAATGTATTGTGGACCCCAAGAATGTAAGTCTAGCTGCAGATAAGTGGAGCTTTGGAACAACACTCTGGGAGATTTGCAGCGGAGGAGAGAAGCCGCTTGCCAACATGGACAACTCCAAGGTAAGGTAATCTCACCAGACAGTTCTTCATACATTATTCATGTACATGTGCACCATCCACTGCGTCATGTATCACTTAAATGATTTTGGCATTGTAAGGAGGACAACATATAAAATGTATACAATTTATAAAATTATAAATTGTTTGTTTTAAATATTTTTCCTCAGAAACATTTGTTTTATGAAAATCGCCATCAGCTGCCTGTGCCCAAGTGGACCGAGCTGGCCAACCTGATTAACAGCTGCATGGACTATGACCCAGAGTTCAGGTCATCCTTTAGAGCGATTATCCGTGACCTCAACAGTCTCTCTTGCCCAGGTCTGTGGTTTACACACACGAACACATACAGTTACAAGAATGTGGCTAGTGAGGCAGAAACAGGCCAAATCTGTTTTTACTCTTGTTGGAGAAGGGCCAAGCGTTAACTTGAAATTTTTTCAGCCACAATGCACAAAATCAGATTTTTTTTTTTCCTCTGAAATATAAAATATTTGTCCACAGACTATGAAACGGTGATGATGGAGAATGACTTGGTGCCTATTCGAACCGGAGGCCTTGTGCTTGTCACAGGATCGTTTGAGGACCAGGAGCCAGTGCAGTTTGAGGAAAGACATCTGATTTTCCTTCAGCAACTTGGCAAGGTAGTGAACATACTTTATGATATTAAAATCATTTTAAACGGAAGTCTGTGCTGTCCACATCTGTGTGTTTTGTCCACTTTGTATGCACTAATTAGCCATAACATTAAAACCACAAAAACACTGATAGGTAAAATTTGATTATAATTGATTATCCTGTCACAATGCATCTGTAAAGTGAACATTCATTTGTGATGCCTGGATGACACCAGAACAGCTGGTCATGTGGGGTATACATTGTTTAGTACCTACTAAAAGTGGTCCAAAGAAATACAACTGCTGAACCAGTGACATGGTCATGGGCACCCAGGGCTCACCGAGGTGCTTGGGAGGGGCAAAGGCTAGTCCATCTGATGTCACAGAAGGTCCACAGAGAAATCTGTTGCTAATGTCTTCATGCCAGATATCACTGGCAAGGTCTTGTGCACTACACAATCACATGTTCCTTAAAGACAGAAATATAAATCAGGCCTAACAGAACAGCATAGTTTTGTTAATAGTTATACCAAAGGATCATGCACAATGAGTGTCCATTTTAATAGTTAATTACACAAAGCCATAACCACTCATCTACGGCCAACATCCTCGTCACAGGAATTAAAAGAGAAATAAAACACACCCAAACCAAACAAACTAGCGATCAAAAGTTGCTGTAAATTTCGTGGTTTGCTACATCACACCACACCCTTGTTAATGAAGTGGTGATTATCTATCTGTTTATCATTATCAATGTTAATTAGCCATTTTGTTCTGCAGGGGAACTTTGGCAGTGTAGAGATGTGCCGATACGACCCACTGCAGGACGGTACAGGAGAGGTGGTGGCGGTGAAAAAGCTCCAGCACAGCACAACTGAGCACCTGCGTGACTTTGAGCGGGAGATTGAGATCCTTAAGTCTCTCCAGCATGAGAACATTGTGAAGTACAAAGGAGTGTGCTATGGTGCAGGTGAGGAGGCCTGTTGTATATATAAAAATATCCCCATCCATCTTCTAGCATTACATGTTTATAGGTAGAGTCCTTTAAATAAGAGTATATAAATGATGAACCTTTTCCCCTTATTATACATTATCAGACATGATCAAGAAATGTTTGCTGTCCAAAGTTTACTTTATTTTTTTTTTGCTAAGGATCTTAGAGTATAATCTTGGTAATAAATATTAGTGTAAAGCTTACAAAAACCCATAAAGCTCTGAAACAACTCAAAACACGAAAGCTCCTTGAGACTTCAGGTGTTTCCGCCTTAGAGCTACGTGCAGACAGAACAACCTGTCCTCCATTTATATGGCAGCATTTCTTGTGCTTTATCTAAATAATTATTTTTTATTTGTCTTAATTTTTGGTTTGTGTTGGCTCACTATCTTTGTGTTTCATATACCGTAATCATTGACAAAATTGTAAACCAGCCAGGTTTTAGAAATTCGGTGGTATTGTTACTCCCTGACCTAGTGAACTAGTATAAGGGTGTGTTTTTAATAAAGACTCCAAAGCACGTCTTTATTAAGTCATATTGTGTGGGAGTGTCTACAAAATACCATCACCGTAATTAAAATAAACAATATACACTTGCCATTTCACACACTGTATAAATGTGTAGTAATCTATGCACATTTTGTGATTTGTTGATCAACTAATTCAAGATTCAAAGTTTTATTTGTCACATACACAGCCATACACAGTACATCCTGCTGTAAAATGCCTTTGACTGTCAGTCCACAAAAGTAACTATACAAAATAAATATAAATATAGAATAGAATAAAATATGAAAATAGAAATACACATCTAAGAATAATTTGAAGAAAAAATATATAAAATATAAATTATTTTGAAGACATTTATAAATATAAAGTGTACAAAAATGTGCAAAATGGATTGCAGAATGTCTTTCTGTGCAATGTGTGCAGAGGTCCATATGTACAAAATGCATGGAGATGTGCAACCAATGAAACTGTCCCTAGCAGTCACACTTCAGGGAAGGATTACATTAGTTAGTCTTCTAATGTGTATACTGTATACTGGGCATAGACCAGGGATGGGCAAACTTTTTGACTCGCGGGTCACAATGGTTTCTAAAATTTGACAGGGGCTGGGCCAGAATAGAAGGATGGTGTGTTTATGTGAACCAATATGAATGAAATGTAAAAACCATTACATGAAAAGATTTGGCCTTTAACAGGAACCAAAACATCAGTGTGCAGGGTTCATTGTAAAAATTGTTTTCCACGTTTGTTAATTTAATAACACAGTAGATAAACTCCCATTTGCTCT
>JAOVVF010000028.1:10176485-10195732 GCA_028565595.1 Duopalatinus emarginatus | reverse complement strand
GATAAAAGCCCGGGCACTTCAGCGTATTGCACAATATCTCTCTCTGAGCAAATCGCTCTAAGAAAATGAAATAAAATGAAAATAAATGAATAAATAAAAATCAGCTCCGGCTTTAAGCCTTCCACTTTTTTGTTTTTTTCTGGCGCAGGGAGAAAGGTAATTGAGCGATATGCAGAGGTGGTCGGAGGGGGTATGGGGGGGCCTCAAGTGAAAATCCGCTTAGGGCCCCATAAAGGCTTGGGCCGGCCCTGACCATTTAAATGTACTCGTCATATCATTATCATGTCATTACTATTTTATTGCCATTGCCAGCTTAATGTGACACCTTCAGATCATTGTAGACAGATGTAGGAAATTCAGGAAGCAAAGCTTTATTATAAACTTGTTAACATTTTGTAGCAGTGCTTTACCGCTTTCACTTCTCAGCCTCCTTCAGCCTGTTATCATGTTAATTAGCGGACCAATCAGTGCTCACTGCGGGTCTATAAGAGAGTCAGTTGTGTTGCCATTGGGTGTGCTTTCTGAATGATTGCTTCCGCGGCTGTTTGCTCTCCCGTTGACTTCCGTGTTGTGGATTCTTGTGTTGGCTGTAAGTGGTGTCAGGCTGATAGACGGTGCAGGACGGGGGCCGGTGCCGGTGCCGTCAGTGGCCTATTGCCGTAAGCGGGTGCATATTGTTTCCCACGTTCGACGTGTTAGTGGCGCGTTGGCGTGTTCTTCAGTGTCCAATAAACCTCCTCTATTCTGGCACAACCCCGGACAAACGGATTACTAATAGGTGTTGGCTGTTTCGTCTCTACTGCTTTACGTTTGCAAGTTTTTACTTACGTGTTTGTGGCTTTATTTCCGGTGTGTTTTCTACCTGCTGCCTGCCTGGTGTCTGTGCTACGGTCCGGTGCTCCCTCTGTCGCGAGCCTATCGTGCGTTTTACAGGGATTGCACACCAAGCTTGTTAAATTATTTTGGTATTTGTTGTTTTATTAGTTTACTTTGTTTGGCTGTATTATTGTTTATTAGTTTATTTTATTTCCTTTTGTAACATGGGCTAACTGTGTTTCTTTTGATTTCATTTATCGTCATTGAATATTGTTTTTTTTTGGGCTGTCTCTCTTTTTCTTTGTTTTGACTGAACCTATTTTATGTTATTTCTTTTTTTTTTCATCTACTTCAGGCCATAGTGTTGTCTGTTCCTGTCAAACATTTTCCATATTCTTGGTTGAAGTGCTTATGTTGGGGAGGCTAAGTATTGTGGCTCTAGAGTCATAAATGTGTGGTGTAATGGTTTTGTTTAGTGTGTTTGCTCACCATTTGCCTGTGTGTGTGTTTGTGTGTGTGTGTGTGTGTGTGTGTGTGTGTGTGAGAAACAGATATGCCCTTTTTATTTTGTCTTTTCCTTTTCTGTTTTGTAAAATGATTATTCCTGGTCGGTAACACCTGAACTGTCTTATATTTAGCTCTTTGGTACTACTTTAACTTTTATTTGTTTTATTTTTATAAATGTCTCTTGATGTATTACTTGTTAACTTTCTGTGTGGTTGTTACATATCATACATGTGTGCTCTCACCAAGTCAAATTCAATGTGTGTGTAACATACTTGACGAAATAAAGAGATTCTGAGAAGTTTGTGGTTCCAAGGCTTTGATTTATTGTATAATGCCACATTAATCTTTATTCCGGTTAAATGTATTAGAAAGACCACTGCGCGACTAAGTTCATCTTTGACTGAACCACACATTTTACACAATCAATATTTAATGCCTGTGAAGCCTCTTATTTCATTCCTATTGCTGAAAACGGCAATTCAGAACCATGGATAAGGCAAAAATAAATAAAAAGGCTAATTTCTTATTGGCTGTCTTTCTGTTACACCTATACGCGACATGAGTGCCGTTAATTAGACACGGTAATGGCACTGGGACCGAAGCTCACCAAATATCACTCCGCCACATTCACACGTAACCCTAGCAACGACACAGCGTTTATAAGCCAAACACCGCGGCCATAATCAAACCAGCAACATCTGCCAAAGTGAAGTATAGTGAGTTCATAAATCCTATCATATATTTTATGAATGGATGTATTTGTGTTTATTATCTGTATAACACTTATTGGCTAGGTCATGATGCTCCTTGACTGTTCCAGCAGCCGTCTGATAATAACAGTAATCTAGTTATTGATCTACAGCCGCAGCACACCGGTGCCAATATCTCACGATATAACACTCCTCTTGTGTATTACTGCTTAATTTTATATACTATTCCCTCCAGGTGGAACTGACTGACGCACCATGGAGGAAGTCGGTGTGGAGCCACCAGACGGTGGGTACGGGTGGGTGGTTGTTATCGCTGCCTTCTTCTCCAGGGGTCTTACTACAGCTGTCCTTAAGAACTTCGGCCTGTTTTTCCAGGACATCCAGAACTACTATAATGTCTCGACCAGCACCGTGTCATGGATCACATCCACCAGCAATGCTATGTTTCATCTGGGAGGTGAGCAGGAGGTTAGGCATGTGATCTGTCATTGGAACATCATGTTAAGGACGGGGTTAGAATAGGGAAATTAAAATCCTAAAAGACTGTTTTAAAATGTGAAATCCAATAGCAAATGTTTACATTTATATGTGTATGTATCATATAATGTGTGCTTATAATGTATAAGTAAAACATTTCACTTTTTAAAACCTTTTTCCCGTCTTTTAGGATGATAACCACACAGCTGCAATATTTATATATATTTATATATACAATACAAAAATGACTTGTACAAAACCTGTACAGCATATTCTAGGGTTTTTCAAAATAAAATCCTTGTACATCTGTGTACAGCTCCATTTGCCGGAGGTCTTGGTGTCTATATTACACAGCGTGGTGTTGTGATGATTGGTGGGGTTTTGGCTGCTTCAGGCATGATCTGTGCCTCACTGGGTCGGAGTATGCCATGGATGTACCTGTCAGTAGGAGTTCTACAAGGTAATAATAGCAAATCTTATAGCTTACTGAGTTAGATACATTAATATATCAGAGAAATGTTTAGTGACCCCAGTTACAAATAGTTATGTTTGTAGGTCATAAAACAGATCATTTTGTGCTTAGTCTCTTACAAATTGCTCTAACTTGTGTTGCAGTAGTGTTAAATCAGTTCAGTACAGAGATGTATTTAATTACTCACACACTTACATTACAATATGTAGATGACTGCAGAATGATTTTTAACAATTAATTATGAAAACATGTTGATAATGTTCTTATTATGCCCTCGTGTCACTAATAGGCTAAAATGATGTGTCATTTGATGTGTTAGGGCTTGGCGTATCCTTCTGCTGGATGCCAGCTAACATCATGGTCAACAACTACTTCAAACACTGGCGTCCTATTGCTTTTTCCATCTCCAGCTCAGGCGAGTGTGTCTTTGCTGTGGCCTTCAGCCCTTTTTTCCAGTGGCTTATTGAGACCTATACATGGCAAGGTGCTTTGCTCATCATTGGAGGACTTCAGTTTAATCTTCTAGTGTGTGGAGCTCTGATGAGACCTCTTAAACCTAAGGCATTTTCTAAAAGACCTTCTCTCATGGTGGACCAAACATCTAAGAAAGCTCCTTTCCAATGGTCAATGATCAAGAGGCCCGACCTGCTGCTGTACATTGTCTTTGCCATCTTGGCTGCTGCTGGATTCTTCATCCCACCTCTATTTCTGGTGCCATATGCCAATCACATGGGTATAGAGCAGTACTGGTCTGCCTACTTCCTCTCCATTTTGTCCTTGGCCGATCTGCTAGGCAGGCTGGCCTGTGGTTGGGTGGCTAATTTGCAAGTGTTAAGGAATCTCCAGGTATTAGCCATTGTGTCTGTCTTGCTGGGAGTAGTAGTGTTGCTCTTGCCACTCGCACATGGCTACTGGTCAATCATGGCTTTCACGACACTCTATGGCTTCCTGTTTGGCTGTGTCGTGGCTGTCCACATCACAAGTATAGTGGACATTGTAGGGCTGGCAGGTTTTGACAGTGCACTTGGGCTCTTTATGCTACTGCGAACCTCTGGGGTATTCATTGCACCACCTGCTGCAGGTCAGTTTATCCTACTTTGTATCTTTTTCATTGCAAACATTTGTTACTATACATTTCCTACATCATTTTAGAATGTGCAGTGCTTAGGTCTGATTTAGTCTCCAAAACATGGTTTATTGTAAGCGTCATCATAAAGAGTTATCATAAATGTGTGACATCATAAACAATCTGTGTTGTTCATGCCATGTGACTTGGAAGTAAGTGAACCTTTCAACAACATAATGACCCCAAACAAGCATACAGATGGGGTCCAGAAATAGTTTACTTGTCTCTGTTTTTAATTTGGAACCCTATGGAATTAGGCTGACCCTTTGTACAATCGAAGACACACGTAAAAAAAAAAAAAGTTCACCATGCCAGTCATTATGTGTAATTCATTTCACAGATAATTCTGGCATTGACTGTGTAAACTAACATTTGTGATAGCATTTGGCCTTACTTAGGGTTAAAGTACCATTGGGTTTCAAAACAAATGCCAGGTTACAACCGGTTGCAGAGCAGATGTGTACATAGTCAGTTATCTTAGGCTAGTGCTGTCTCAGCCACAAGGCCTTTATCTGTCATTTTCCATTGCTGGCTGCCAGGTATCTCCGTAGCTGGTTGCACAGAGACACATAGAGAGAGGGGGGGACGTATCAGCTGTCCATCAGATGGAGCTAGTAAGGGGCTGCATAACATAGACTAAATACCAACAGGAAAGTGATTAAAACCAAAACTGCATGCTATCAGATCATGAATGCAGGATATGAACGGGTGTATCTCATCAGAAAAGAGGCACACAGCGTTCTCCTGTCAGAGATGTACCAGGGATAGATAGGCTATCTATCTATCTATCTATCTATCTATCTATCTATCTATCTATCTATCTATCTATCTATCTATCTATCTATCTATCTAAGATTCATATAGCTTAAGAAATGTTTTACTGTAAGATTAATAACTGTTACTTTAAGCATAAACGTCCATCTGGAAACATTTGTTTTCTGTTACAGGTAAGTAGAAACATTGTTTTTAACATGCTGAATGTACTAATGCACCAGTTATGTCTACATTACATTACATTGGGAGTGAGTTAATAATATTAACAGTTTTATTAATAGCAGCTCAGGATGGTGAAGTGTTTATCACTAATACTAATAGAAGGTCTTTTTATGTGTGTGTCATTTCATAGGTTGGCTGGTGGACTGGTCTGGTGAATTCAGTGCTGCATTTTATCTGGCAGGCCTCTGCTCTATACTTTCAGCTATTTTTGTAGTGATGGTTGACAGAATGGTGGAGAAAAAGAATAGGAATTTGGTAAAAGATGCTGCAGCTGACAGTGAAACTCATCCAGTAAATTGAATAAATCATTTAAAAGTATAAAGACGTGATCATTTATCTATTTATCTATTTACCTTTCATTTTGTCTTTAAACCTGTGTGTGTGTATGTGTGTGTGTCAAAATCAATTTCTTTTTTAAGTATTACATATTTCAAAGGTCTCTTCTTCTCTCATCTACCCAATAACAGAATACTACATATCAGTAAAACAGGCTCAGGTGTACAGGTTTAGCATCCAGTCACTGAAGTCTGGCATTCAGTCAAGTTCAAAAATTATGCCAGTTCATCATTTATATCATATATTAGTAGTTAGTACTTTAGCGAGCCATGTGTATCTGAATACAGATAACCCACTGGACTGCAGTGTGGAACTTGAGGATGAAGGATCTCAGTAAAATGTTTTGATATGTTGGAGAAAGATAAAGCTTTTAAAAATGAGGTGTTGCCTTTCCCAGGCATGAATTCCATTTTTTCAATTCAATTTTTAAAAATTGTGTTGGGGTCGTTTGTGTATTTGATAACATTAGTCAGGTATGTCAAATGTTGGTCTGGTTTCTTTGCAATTGCCAGTCAGCTTGACTAGCATTGATTTCAGTTGGAAACATATTAGCATAGTCAAATTCCAGCTAATGGTAACTACAAAACACCATAAGTGCCTTAAAATGAAAATCATTTTCTAATAATTTTGGAAAAATAATAAACACTATACACTGCCTTCCACAAACATTTCTATCCTCCAATTCTTGAGTGTTCCATACTGAAGTATTCTCATCAGAATCAGAAATACTTTATTAATCCCAGAGGGAAATTTCATTTGTTACATTTGCCCCCCCTTATACAAAAGAATAAACACTCTAATCATTTAAAATAAAGAGAAATTTGCAATATTTACGCTAAATTCTTATTAATACAATACAAACCAGTGGCTGTGATACATATGGAACGTACTGAACAAAGCAGTTCAAATTATTATTGCACCTCTGAGTTATTGCACATAACAAACAGATGGAGGAGTTATAGAGTTTAATGGCCACAGGCAGGAATGACCTTTGGTGGTGACATTTTGGTGGGATGAGTCTTGCATTAAATGTGCTCCTGTGTCTCATGATTGTTTCGTAGAATGAGTGGAAGCCATTGTCCATAATGGCCTGCAGCTTAGACAGCATCCTCCTCTCCGACACTGCTGTCAGTGAGTCCAGATCCACTCCCACATCATCACCAGTCTTGCTTATCAGTTTGTTGAGTCTGTTGTGATAAAGGTATAGGTATAGGTAGAGATATAAACACTGGCCCACTGTAATTGCTCAGTCCCATTCCAGGAATTTAGCACTTTAACATATCAACTATGTCCAGGGACACCAGTATGGACTTAGGACCCCTGATAGGTTAATGAACTGTGGCCTTCATCCAACCCCGTTTTCATTCTCCTGGAACCTATCCTCACTTTAAATGATATATAAAGATGTGTATATATGTCTTTATATTATATAAATATATATATAAAGGTTATGTATAAGATTATGTACCATTATATATCATTATGTACATTGCAGGGTTGAGTCTTCTTTACAGCACCTTTAATATTATTGGGATATTATTCATTGTATTGTTCATAACCACTAGATGGCAGTGTCACCGCAATAGCTGAACAACAACTCAACTAAAACTAAAAAAGGTTAATTGCCTTGAAGATTTTTTATATTTGGTGTGTTGGTGGTGGTGGTGAAAACAGTGCTGTTTAACACACCCATCTAAAGTCTTCCATACACGTTCAGTTGGGTTGAGGTCTAGTAAGTGTGAATTCTATAGCATGAACCTTCCCCCTATATTTCATTATATTATATTCAGATTTAAGGTGATAAGGCAGAATAACTTTAAATTGATTTGCAGAGACTCTTTGTTTTAAGGAGACAAGTGGAAACGTGTAAAATGCTAGAAAAATGCTCCACACAGCATAATAAAGACTATAAATGGTAAAAGAAATTGTTGGACAGTAAATATCAAGGGCAAAAATAATAATTTAATTTAATCTAATCTAATGACCCTCATGGTCATTATAATACTCACTTTGGGAAGTAAACACACGACACTACAAGCAAGTAAACAGGCCTACATGTTAACATACATCAACAGACACACACTTGTGTAGACATATTAATGTATATGCATACACGTACACATTGCCATGGGTACATTTGTTTATTTGCTCAGGTCACAAATATATACCTACAACAGGCACACACACACTTGTATATATGCACACATGTACACATTGCAACAATCACATCTGTTTAACTTCCTATCACTTATTAGTCATTACAAACGATCAGATGCCTTGATATTGCTGTTGTTAAAATAAAATGATTTAAAAAAGACAAGAAAGTGCTATTCGGTTATCATAAGCTTGATACTTTAACAGGAATATATAAAGGTATAGTAAATCAAATAACCACTCTTTACAACTGTGGTAATTAGAAAAGCAACTTATCATGCACAGCATATTGCAATGTTTTATTTTCCAGTCTTCAGATTGTAAAGTTTCTGTGTGCTACTGCTTTAGCCTATCCTACTTAAAGTTTGATGTATGTATGTGAATTCTAGAGAACAATTGTGTGTGAAATTCCCAGGAGAGCAGCAGTTTAAGAAATACTCAAACCAGCCCATCTAAGACCAATGATCATGACTGAGTCAAAGTTATTAAGCTCATATTTGTCCTGAAGTTTAATAAAAGCATTAAAAAAGCATTAAACTCTATTTTATGCTTGTTCTGTTGCCACATTATTTGTTAATTGAATAATTGCAGGTGTTTCTTATAAAGTGGCCAGTGAGCGTACACTGTAGTCTTATAAAACTAGCAGTATTAAAATGCTTGCGAGTGGAAATAGAGCAATGCGTGTGGTACAAAACAGCTTGAGTGCCTCCAAGGTTTGAAGCTCAGTTGTGACCACAACACAAGTGATGACCATCTGAGTGTAGAGCCAGCTGAAACAAGTGTATAAGCCTTTCCTCCAAGCTGTCGTGAGCTTTGAAGAAAGGTATTTCTGTAGCTTGTAGTCTCCTAACACAGCTATGGCCCATCCAAAGAAGCCTGCCACTTGACCTGGGTACATGCCGTGCCACAAAGCCGAGAAGCCGAACGTCATAAGCACCGGCATCCAGCTGCACCTCTGAAAGACTAATCTGCGTAACCAGGCAGCTGTTGTCCTGTTCCAGAGGCGAGCAAAGGCTGAAATATTACTTGAGGTTTCAATGTCAAATGCATTACCATCAGAAAGTCCATTCCACAATGCACCTCCGGTTGTACTGTACCCAGTAAAACCTAATCCTGCTGCATTGTTAAGGCATTCACTTATTTTCCAGTGAACGTAATAATTCAATCGGAGCACCACAGAGAAGAGCCACATCCATAATATACAAGGAGAGCTACTAGTGCTGAATGTGCTTGACTGTAGAAAGCTTGTAAGGAGAAATTTGACACCTAGCAGAAGGAAAACCTGGAACAATTTCCAAGGCAGGATGGCAAGAGGAGAAGGTGGTGGATTGACACTTATCTGCTCTACAAAGTTCACATAAGTATTGAATGGACAAAGTGGTCCTCCGAGAAGGGCAGGAAAATACAGAGTGTAGCTCAAGAATGGAACAAGACAAATGACTTGGCTCTGGTAGCTATTTTGGAAATGCCTGATGACTTTTCCTTCTTGGAGATCCATTGATACTGATGTGACTCTCTGACTGAGAAGCATTAGTGCAGACATGGCAGACACAAACCTGAGAAAATATATATAAATATTTCTATCAGTGACTATTGAAGTTAAAATGCTATAGTCACTGAGATGGGAAAAAAAGGTTTACCTGGAATCTGGAGATTGTCGGAGATAGAATTGCTGGTACTGCATATAAAAGTGCCACAGAGTTTGCCACCACATCTGCAGCCCAAACATCCAGGGATGAATACGAACTGGTTCGATGAAATGAACCAGTAACAGAAATATGATGCTGGTGATAAACAGTAGCATGCTGTAAGGGCCCATAGTCAGAATGGCAAAGATGAATCCTCCTAATGCCAGACATATATGCCTGACCAAGACAAATTTCCTTACATCATTTTACTGAAAGAGTGCTTGCCAAGAAAATATTGCAATTCATGCTTACCTGTTTAACAGCGTGAGATATCCTTGTGTAGCCAAGCTGTAAAACAAAAAAGCCAAGGGTATAGAGAAAAATTGGTGTGCCAGCTGAGGATTTTGATTAAAATTTATAAACAGAAGATCCATTATTATGTCCTGATTTGTGCTTTTTGTGCTCCGTCTGTGGCTTCTTATTGAGCAACAACATGTGAGCTTATTATTAACACCTTGGAGAGTGTGTGATTGCTATGGAGCTTCTAACATTTATATTTTCCTCTTCAAAAAGCAATATAAATTCCGAACATACATGGAGAGATAGATATGTTGTGAGTTAGACCTGTCTGCATATTCAGTAAATAAAGAACTAAAAGGCAGCAACACTATCATGAGCACATATTTGTTATACAGATGCTTCAAGGTTGATAGATAATACTAAGTTATGCTGATGCTTCAGGTAATATTTAATAGTATTAATATTTATATGTCGCTGTAAGTCAATACATTTAATATGGCTTATTCTAAATAGATATCAAAATGATCTGATCCATTATGACTCAACCCTTCAAAACCAGTTTACTAACATTAGCAAAATGACCATCTTTAAATTGTTTTTTACAGCAAAATAACCACCCACATAAGCCATTCCAGAGTTATTTACAGCTCAGGCAATTGCTAATCATCTCTTAGTTGTCTCCAGGGTTAGGCTGGAACAGGAATAATTATTTTATGGAATAAAAAACTGTACTACATAACACTATAATGCAGGATATTTTAATTCATTTTGAAAAGGCAATATGTATGATTTATATTTAGAAAAATACAGTACTGTGTCTTAGGCATATGCAAAGAAATGTTACAAAGAAGTTTTTACTATATGAAAGAAAAACACCACAATGAGCAGTAAACAATCAAAAAAAAACTAAAGAAAGTCAGGATTAGTTGTGACCATTTGCTTTTTTATTAAATAGTAGTCCCAGGTTAGGATGATACATATTTATTAGGAAATTAGATGATCACACTTGCTTCTTCCTTCATTATGTTTGTTTAATCTCTTATTTAATCCTTTGGTTTCTTTACTGATGTACAACCTTTTTTTCTGTTACATTATTATTATTATTATTATTATTATTATTATTATTATTATTATTATTATTATGTATAATCTTTGGAAATCTAAAATGTTTTTGTACTGACTTAATAATGCAGAATATATAAATAAATAAAAATTTGTACTAAACACTATATAAGGTGCCTAAGACTTTTGCGCAGTACTGTACTTTTAATGTGCTTTATTGGTTTTAAGCAGCAGGTTATTCTTAGTTTAAAGCTGCACACAATACATTAGGCTTATACAGTACTGCACCATTTAATGTTTCATACTTTCATGCAAACTGAATTCCGTTATCTGATTTCACTTAGGTCAGACCGGGATGGACTAAGCCACTAATGGCCCAGTAAGAAAATTGCAACCTGTCTAGTATTTCTGATCACTGGGTATACTATCCAAAAAATAATTACTATATTCAGATTCCAGATGCAAAACTTCTGACTTGTAACATCGGTGAACAATTAGTCAGGTATTCTCTTATCCATTTTATATGCCAGGGTCACGGTTTGTCTGGAGCCCATCCAAATGCAAGGGCACCTAAACATCACAGAGTGCCAGACACACGCGCACCTAGGGGCAATTTATCACATCCAGTTTGCCTAATGTGTGTTTTTGGAAGGTGGGAGGAAACTGGAGCACCCGGCAAAAACCTACACAGACAAAGGAAAACTTCTCACCCTGTGGGTGATCAAACCCTCATGAAGTTGGTTGGAAATTGTGATCATTTTATGGAGCATGTTAGAAATTCTGCCTTCTACTCTAGTTTAAGGATAAATCAGTTGATCCAGCAATGATCTGTCGAACTCCAGGTTATTCTTTCTTGTATGTTCGACAGAAAGTCATCTACTGGAAACAGAAAAGACAGTGGTAGGGGTAGATGTCTTACTGTGCTACCCAGTACTCTCTCAGGCCTCAGGAAAGCTCAGTTCCCAGCTACGTGGTGATAGTGTTGCAGCGTTAAAGAGCAGTAACTAGGCTGACACTGAAAGCTTCTCCTTAATTAAATGACTCTAAGAATCATGCAAATAACATAAATATATTAGTCACCCAGGTCCAAAAGCTAGAACACTACATTAGGGATTGTGAGGACTGTGAGAATGAGTTCCCAGATTTGGTGAACTGTTCATTTTTTACAATTAACATGGTCCTTCTATAGGAGCCCTTGAACAAGTGGACCTTGTTATTTGTGCCATTCTTATTTGCAGCAACAAAGAAATATTTGTTGTATTCAAAAAGGAGTTTTCAGCAAGGACATTGGGGCTATTGTGGTAGTAGAAATAGTCTGGGAAAAGGGTGTTCTCTATCACTGACTTTTGGCAAATCAAGGTGAACAGTTTCTCCAGCTTCTGTCTCCATTATTTAAGGCCATCAAGTTGTTGCGTAAACCACTGAGCTGGTAAGATAGCTGTGTTATTGGTTAAGAAATTGCACATTGGTATCTGTAGAGAAATACCTGCCACTTAACCAGTAGCTTGCTCCCACTGAAGGTTTTTTTTTGGGGACGTGAGAGTGATGTCCCACACCAGGATTACCTACAGCAGTGAGATTATAGTTTTACAGGTACGGGTGTTCACTCAGTGTTTATCAGTTAGTTATAAAAAAAAAAAAAAAAAGCATTGATTAAGAAGTTGTGTGGTGTTTATTGCATTCAGACGATGTGCAACACACCATATCACTAACAAGGAAATGATCAGTGTGACAGTTTAATCAGTTGCAGTCAGTTCCTCCTGCATGGAAAACATAATGGTCCCATACTTACTGTTGTAAGATCATCTAAAATTACCTATGGCACAAATTATTTATGCTCCTAGGGCTCCTAGTGACTCCTGGGCCTTAAGCGTGTGAAGTGAATTATACTTTTGACCACTGTGCAGTGGAATTAACCCATCTGTGCGGTTGAACACACACATACACACAAGTGAACACACACTAGGGGACAGTGAGCACACATGCCCAATCCGCAGCACCAGGGGTACACTAGTTTGTTCAAGCAAAGTCAGTCGAGTTTTTGTGCGGACTGAACTGGCGACCTTCTGGTCCTAAGACTGGGTCATTAACCATGAGCCTATAGCTACCCCACAGTGTTCATCAGGGATTTTTTTTTTAAAAAAAGCTTTGATTAAACTGTTGTGTGGTGTTTATGTCATTTAAATGACGTGCAAGACATAATATCATCCACGAGCAAACGAAGAGGAACAACTGACCACACTTCCATCCTCAGGGCACAAGACTCACTGAATTAACTGATAAGAACAGAATGACAGGAAGCATGTGCTTTGGCACTGGCAGTCACCAGACCTCAACTAACTGAACACATACTTTACAGGAGATTCTGAAGTGATGTGTTACACAGTGCTCTCCACCACTGTTATAAAAATCCACAGCGTGTTGCATGACGTCCCAGATGTGTTTGATAATGCTGAGATTTGGTGACTTAGGTCGGGATAGCAAAACCCCAAACTCAGCCATAATTTGGCATCTGTGTGTGGTGGCTCATTGTCCTTTTGGAAGAGGCCAAACCTATAAGAATTAATGCAGAACGTAAAGTGAAGTGAAGACTCACTATACCAGAAGGTCTGAAGTTTGAGCCTCAAGACTTGATTGAATTGCCCTTGCACAAGGCACCTAACCTCCAAATGCCCCTCTGAGTGCTGCAGATAGGGTCTGTCCACCACTTTGATGTGTGTGTGTGTGTGTGTGTGTGTGTGTTTCACTGCACCTGAGGTCAATTCCACTGTACAGTGTTAAAAATTAGTCGAGTAGTTTACTTTAACTCATGTCAGTCATGGAGTTTAAGGGGAGGTATTTTGGGGGCGTGGCTTTGGCTTGGGGCTCGCCGCTGCGTTCTGTTGCACCTGCCTCCTGATTGGCTGCTCGTTGTATAATCAGGAGGCGTACAACCAGGGCACTTTTTAGACAGTTGACGAGTAAGTTCACATCACTGTGTAAAGGCGTCGGCAGGGTCACACTCACCGGTCTCATACTGGACATAAAATGCAGAGCTGCGCCAAATCCTGGGCGGTCATGACCGGCAGAGCGGTCAACACGCGCGTGCACTACAAAACCTACAAGACCGCATGTGGGAAAAGGAGTGTGTTTCAGAAACCGCACGCAAAAACAAAGCCACCAAATGCGTCCCAGAATATCCGGGAACTGAGAACTGGTGCGGTTTTAGGGTCGAGGATGATTGACAGGATACTGCCGAGACATGATGACTTTGCTGAAAGACACATCGGACCTGGTGACAAAGAGAAGAGAGAGATGCTCAACACTCTGGGAGTAGGGGTGAGTTAGGGTGGTAACTATCCTAAAGTTGATTAATAATAATAATAATAATAATAATAATAATAATAATGATTATTATAATAATTAATATTATTATATATGATGTATAACTTACCGGACTAGATACAATGTATGTGTAAAGTTATTAAAAGTGCATTCTGATGTGTGATCTAATGGTTGTGTGTGTGTGTGTGTGTGTGTGTGTTTTCAGTGCATAACAGAGCTCATAGAAAACACAATCCCATCATCTATTCGTCTGGAAAGGAATCTGAAAATGGACGACCCAGTGTGTGAGTGTTGCCCGTTTTACTACACCAGTAGGGCAGGGGGGGAGAAAGCACGTGCGGTTTGTTGTTGTAATGTTATCCTAGACTTGGTGGAGATACAGAGTAAAGACTAAAGGGTGTGTGGGGCATTTATTGTGTGTATGCACGCAAGTAGAACGAAGCGCACACGAGTTTGACCATAATTTGACACGCACACACACACACACAAAAGAGTTGATGGTGCATGCATTTAGTCTAGCGTGTGAACGTGGGATTTTTCTGATCCCTGAACAAAAAGCAGTCAGTGTCTGTCTGGGCCGAATGTAGGCTACACGCTCTCTGTGTGCTAAATAACCAGGCTGGCTGCTTTCCACTCTCAGCGTCTTCCTTTGCACATATTTGGAGTGGTGTGTGTGTGTGTTTTGCAAGAACCTCGAACCTCCACCGCCCCTCAGTCAGTCGTTTCCCAGTTGGATGGCAAGTCGAGTGTAAAGTTCAGCTCGAGCTGCTGTAAGGACGAGGCCAGTTTGAGCTGGTTAGAGTCAGCTTTACGTTACATCACATACATCACCGTGTGACTGGCGCAATGCACGCGCGCGCGCCTAACATTAACCCAATGTCTGTGGGGTCGTCATCATCTGTAGTGTTACATATATGTGTACTGGTATCTTGTTCAGTTGTGTTGTATCATTTAAGGAAAGTTTTGGTGGAGTTCTTTATTATAGGATATGTACAAATCTGGTCTCTCTCTCTCTCTCTGTGTGTGTGTGTGTGTGTGTGTGTACATACCAGTCTGTAAATTAAGACAAGAAGCACTTAATGTTCTTTGTATTAAAAGCTAATTAGAAAAAAAGTGCACACTTTCATGTTCACAGATTTTCGTATCATGTCAGAAAAATATCACTTCATGCCTGTAGTAAGTACCCAGATGTCAGATTTGTGCTTGTGTATTAGAATAATAAAGCAAGCCATGCTGAAGAGCTCCACAGGGGATTGTCAATTCTCCCTATACTGGATTTTGCTGGTTCAACTGCCCAAAGCTTGCTTTGCAAATCCAGTAAGAGATTTGCACATGAACAGCAGATGTAGCCTGGGGGATGGGGGTTATTTGTTTTTACTGTTTTTATCCCAGTTACTAAAATATATATTATATTAATAACACAATGATCTATATGTGTAAGAAATCATTTGTCAGGTTATGAGCTGTTTCAGAGATTTATAGCGGTATGACAAGAATTTTTTAGCGTGAGAGACTTGGTGTGGTGTGATATTGTGTAGTTGAAACAAGTTGTTGCAAGGCTGAATTTGAATCATCCAGGCCCTGAGTCTAGCAGACTTGCAGGGATGTGTGAGTTCAAATGAGTGTGCTTCAGTCTGTACTACTTTATTGTCCATGAGCTGCCTCGTTACTAAGCTGCACCACAATGTGGGAATTCCAGCATGCTCCAGTGCCTCCGAGCAACTAGAATTTAACTCGGCCCAAAAGCCACTGAGAAATAACCCACATGTGTCCATCTTCCTTTTCCTGTTTAATGACTAACCGGTTCCACAACATTATGTGTAAATATTGTTGTTAGTGAATTGAAGGTAATTATGTGGAACAACCCTGAACATAGCATTCTTGGAAAATATTCAGCTGTGGGTGGAACATCCAGCATAATAGGATTGCAGTTACCTGAATTGTTACACATCATGAAACCTCTAACTAGATTCGAGCTATTACCGTGTTAAATAACTGGATGCATAACTTGTTTATTTGTGTGCTGCTTCCCAACGTCTTGTCCTGAAGGTCTTGTTCATGCATTTTCATGAATGTCAAGTTGAGTTATATTTATGGTTATGGTTTATTTATAGTGGAGTCGTATGGCAGAATAGGTCACGGTCAACAAAGCATGATAATAAACCTTTCCTCATCTGAATGCAGTTTTTTTTTCCCCTAAATGCTCTGCATGTTTAACCAAATAGAATGGGTTTTATTTAAATCTTTAAATGTTAATGGTAAAATCGTTATGTTGTTTCTTTACAGGTGAAAATGAAATTCTTGAGTCTCTACAAAAGATTGCTTCCAAAAACAAGATTTGGCGATCCTACATTGGAATGGGCTACTATAACTGCTCGGTGCCCCCTGCCATACAGAGAAATCTTCTGGAAAATTCTGGCTGGTGTGTCCTAATCCTTTTTATACCTGTTATTCAAAGTGCAAGGAAGGAGATTTTATTAGTAAAAACCTGCAGAGAAACACAGATTGCATGTAGAATCTGGCACACTTGTTAAACGGATGTCATCCACATGGATTTTAGGGAGCCAGTCCAAGTACAAGCTGTACAAAACCAACTCCTACTAATTTCCTGTGTACTGAGAAAAGCATGCTGAACTTGAGATCAGTCCCATGACTTCAATAGACTGTCTTCATTCAGCCTTCTAATGCCCAGAAAACACATCTGCTGCTTTACCCATCTGATACTTTGCAATTAAAAGCTACAATGAAATTTTAAGACCTATTTTTTTTAAACCCATACTATTCACAGGGTGACGCAGTACACTCCGTATCAGCCAGAGGTCGCACAGGGTCGTCTGGAGAGTCTGCTCAACTACCAGACTATGGTGTGTGACATCACTGGTATGGCAGTGGCCAATGCATCTCTGTTGGATGAAGGCACTGCTGCTGCTGAGGCCATGCAGCTCTGCCACAGGTTAGAAGACTTATAGAATCAAGAGTCTCCAAATGTCTCCATAATACTGCGCACACTTTTCCTTGCCTCTGTAGATCATTTCACTGCTTTGTGTCTGCAGACAAAACAAGAGAAGGACGTTCTACATTGACCCCCGTTGTCATCCACAGACCATTGCAGTGGTGCAGACCAGAGCCAAGTACATAACCTTAATTGAGCCTCACTACTGTGTATATAGTGTGTGTATCTATAAAGATCTGTTTGTAGTAATTTCTGAACTTTTGCAATTTATAGCTACATTGGGGTGAAGACTGTGCTAAAGTCCCCCCACGAGATGGACTTCAGTGGAAAGGATGTATGTGGGGTGCTCTTCCAGTATCCTGATACTGAAGGCAGGGTGGAAGACTTCTCTGAACTTGTGGATCGGGCTCATAAGGGTGGGGTACGTATTGTGCAATAGGGCTGTTGAATTTAACGATTACAAAAAGCCATAAGAAATAAAAGGATTTGCAATTTTGAAACCGACTACACAAACATGTATTTTTGCGTTTTCTCTTTTCTCTTCAGTTGCCATAACAACTGTTCATTCACTTTATATTACATTTCTTTTAAAGGCCCTGGCTTGCTGCGCTACCGATTTGCTTGCACTTTGTGTCTTGCGGCCTCCTGGTGAATTTGGGGTGGATGTTGCTCTGGGTAGCTCACAGCGCTTTGGAGTTCCTCTCTGCTATGGTGGACCTCATGCCGCTTTCTTCTCAGTCAAGGAGAACTTGGTCCGAATGATGCCAGGAAGGATGGTTGGAGTCACAAGGTGAGCTTTTATAATAGGTGATTGTGATGTTGTTTCAATGCTTGATTTATGAATGTGATTTGTATGTGATGATTTCTAAATAGTTCATGGTGGAATTCAATTTTGCAGTTTGGTATTAGTGTCAAACCTGTAAACTGCTAAATTTATATTATGTCCATTTAAAACACATATTTTATTAGTTCTTCCATAAAAAGCACTGGTGCTTAAATTAATCAACATCACCATAAAAAAGTTTTAGAATCCTGTATACACAATAAAAATCAGCATTTACCAGTGATGTGTACACTGATGTGCCAGAAAAACGAGTACAGACGAGCCTGTGCAAAATACATAGGCTGGTAGTGGCTCCATAATTGTATGGGGTTTGTTTAGCTGCCATTCCATGGGACTGCTGGTATGTCTACAAACATCTCTGACATGATATGTGCCTCCTTTCTGATGACACCTGTTCATGTCCTGCATTTATTCTGATGGTCTCGGCCTCTTCCAACAGGACAAAGTACCATCACACATTTATGGTTAGAGGAACGCTCACTTGAGTTGGGAGTTTTACCTTTTCCACTTAAGTCACTAGATCTTAACATTTTTGATTACATCTGGGATGCTATGTAATGTGCCATGGTAGACAGAAATCCTATACCTCAGAATACCACAGAATTGTGGACTGTTCTGCAGGTACCTTGGTGTTCATTACCTACTGAATAATTCCGCAAGCTTGTAGATGTCCATGCCCAGCGAAATACCTACCAATTATTAGACTGGTGTACAGGCACTTCAGTGTATGTGCACAAATAAAAACAATAACGTTAATCAGGACTGGTTTTTTTTTTGTTTTTTTTTTTTTGTTTTTTTTTTTGCTGTTGTGCACATTTGTCACTGTTCATGAACATGGAAACATCCACAGTTAACTATATGCATTATGTAGCCATTGCTTTAAAGGTTAATGTTCTTGCCTTAATCTGTTTTCTAAGAAGCTGATTGTTTAGTAAATCCCCCATTTTGTGCTTGAAACATGCTTTACACAAACAGTCTCTTCTCTTTCACAGGGATGCAGCTGGAAAAGACGTATATCGTCTAGCCCTGCAGACCAGAGAGCAGCACATACGCCGGGACAAAGCCACAAGCAACATTTGCACAGCTCAGGTGTCTAGAACTGAAGTGCACTAAATAATGCAACATGCAGACAAACAGCCAGTGACTTATTTGTTTAATATGTCCTCTCAGGCACTCCTGGCAAACATGGCCGCTATGTATGCGCTGTACCACGGCCCACAAGGCCTGAGGCACATTGCTGAAAGAACTCACAAAGCAGCGTTGATTCTTGCTGAAGGTCTGTCATCAGCCATTTGCTCTTTGATAAAAAAAGATTGTAACGAATGTCAGTGTAACTTATCAGCCATGGTCCTTTTATCTTAGGACTTATCAGAGCTGGACACAAGCTCCAGAATGAAATCTTTTTTGACACACTGAAGATTAATTGTGGTGTTGCTGCTAAAGATGTACTGGAGAAGGCTGCACAGCGCAAAATCAATCTACGAATCTACGATGAAGGAATGGTATGTCCTTTCCAGATGTGTGTGTGTGTGTGTGTAGATC
>JAOVVF010000028.1:10160424-10173889 GCA_028565595.1 Duopalatinus emarginatus | reverse complement strand
TAGCATCAATTAGCATTCAACTGAGAGCTAGAATGAGCAGGTATTGCCATTCCCATTCCTGTTAAACATACATGGTAGGCGATTTGGATGTGCTAAATTGCCCTAGGTGTGAGAGTGTGTGGTTCCCTTCAGTGATTCTGGGTGGGTTCCAGACAAACTGTGACCCTGACGCACGAAGCAGTTAAGAGAATGGCTGAATGATTGAATGAATGTTCAGCATAACATCTGAGATTGCAAAACACAAAGCTATTTTAGTTCAGGACAGAATCTGACTGGATGAAACTTGGCTATAAACTATACAGTCCAATATTGCAGTGCATGTTATATAACAGTACATGGGTCTTGTCCCAGAGCCTGATTTCCCTAATCTCACAGTTAATCATCTCGTCATTAGAAACCATGCCTTCCAGCTAATTTTAAAACTGCTGAGCTTTGATTTTGTATATTATCTAATCTCGTCTAGATGCCTTTGTGGGTTTAGTCATATGGTTTATAATGTTATTTATTACAGTACAGAGGACTAGTTTTAGTACAGTGTGTTCAGCTAAGCTTTGCCACATGTTCACAGAAGTAATCTGGTAATGTTTTGCACTTTCAGTTATCACTCAGAGACCAACATTGTGCGCTATATGAAAAGACTGGAGAATAAAGACATTTCTCTCGTACACAGTATGATTCCTTTGGTAAGTCAATAAATGACCGATTTAAACACACAGGGGAAGTAAACCCTCCTTAAGTTAAGTTAAGTTTCTCTTATCAGGGCCTTAAATCCTCACTAACATCTTTATATAAACAGATAACCTCAGGTGGCAACAAAAGAAAAAAAACAACCGATTTCAACATGCAGTTATTTTTTCCCAAAATGTAAGGACATTCAGAAACCAGGTGCATGCGTTAATAATGCAGTGCACAAGATTAATTAATCATCAAAAGTGTGAATACCTCTATAAAAGCAATGCTCATCAGTTTGGGGAAAATCTTCCAATCTACAGTGGTTACAAATGGAGGGCCTTTAGTATTTCCAGGCTAGGGAGTCCCAGCAAATTCAGTTCAAACTGAAGTTAAGGTCCATCTGTTTAATGCTCAGTGATGTAAAGAAAACCCCATGCGCTACATCATGTGACCCACCGGCCTCTATATTCCCATTAAATATTTATGTTCATGACTGCACAATCTGAAAGACTACAGGCACACACTATAAGGCACAGCACCATCTTTGTCCAAAACTAAACATATCAGCAAAAACACCCCATACCAACTGTAAAGCATGGTGGTGATAATTTGGGTTTATTTTGCAACAGGATCTGAAAAAACCTGCTATAGGTTGAGTATTATAAACTCCACTTTATGCCAGAATATTCCTGGGTACAAATGTGAGGCCATCACCTCACCTTGAGCTGGGTTGAAATTGGGTCAGGCAACAGGACAGTGATCAACAACAAAGCACAACTCAACCCCATTGATATGCTGTGGCAGAATCACTGAACTGAAGCAAAATTGTGAAGAAGAGGGGGGCAAAGTATCTCAAGAACAATTTGGGAGAGTGAAAACACCAACAAAAAATCTTCACTGCAGGTTACTCTTGCTAAAAGGTAAATTTCGTACATGGTTTTTGAATGCTGGTTTATATTTTTGGGGGAAGAAGTGAGTACATATTGAAATCTGTTGTGTTTTTATTTGTTTATTGAAGTTGGTGAGGACCAGACAACTGTTATTTATCTCTGATGAATAAAATTAAAGGAGGGTGTACGTTTTTTTTGTTTTTTTTTTTTCCATGTATGTATTATTTCTCCGTATCTGTATGCGAACAACCCATTGAACCTGTCTTTAATTGCAGGGATCCTGCACAATGAAGCTGAACAGCTCATCAGAACTCATGGTGAGTCATGCTTACTGTGGCCTATGCACAACCATCGTGGACAGACATGGTGCTGTTGTCAAGGTTACGTTTGGCTCGGATATAAGAATGTGTGCCGTCACCAAGACCGTTTACTCTACATGCTTTGGAATGTGTAGGCAATTACTTCGCCAAATAGCCAGTTGATTCAGTTTCTTTGCTCGTTCCAGTTTATTGACCCTCTCTTAGCCAGCTCATTCATGAAAATGTTTTTTTTTCACTCATCGACAGCCAATCACCTGGCAGGATTTCGCCAACATCCACCCCTTTGTGCCGCTGGACCAGGCAGAGGGTTATCAGCAGCTCTTCCAGCAGCTGGAAAAGGATCTTTGTGAGATCACGGGATATGACAAGATCTCCTTTCAACCTAACAGGTAATCACTGCATCTGCTGCAATGATAAGTTCAAGAATTAAGTAAAATAGGTTATAACTCTTTCACATACATTAGCAGTCAGTAAGAAATAGCAAAGAAGTGCCAGCAGAACAGTTCTTCTTCCTGTGGAGGGTTAAATCAATTAATTTAGAAACATAAAGAACCAGGTGTTGTGATGCATTAACACCCCAAACTTGATGTGTTTCCTATAACAGCATGTCCTAGCAGCAATTTAATTACACCATTATATATAATTGGATAATTACTATGAAACGTCATTCTGCGGTAGACCCATGACGACAAGTTATGATTTGCACAGCTTGACACAGCTTGTCATGTTACTTGAAAACTATGAAGCATGATAATAGAGACCTATTAATTGCAGACAAATTACTGCTACAATGTATTGAGACTGGATACTCCTTACATAAGAGTTAAATAAATGTGAAGTGAACAGAAAAACTCAGTGATCACTGTGCTTGCTCTCATAGGAATAGGAATTTTTAACCCATAGTGAACACAAACTAGGAGGCAGTGAGCACACTTCTATGAGCAGAGGGCAAAACTCTCCACTGTGTCTGGGGAGCAGTTGGGGGGTTAAGTGCTTTGCTCAAAGGTACTTGAGTCATGTCGTGTCCCGTCAGTTGTAGGGATTGCACTGACAACTTTCTGGTGGCAAAGCTGGTTTCTTAACCAAAAGCACTTTGCCGCCCCCAGTTATGACTGTCCCTGAATCCTTAGAGATGACGTTATCATAAATGAGTTGTTATGATAGATAATGTATCTAAATGAGTTCATTCAGGAATTCAGTGACGCTGTGGTATATTGGCAATTTGATGTCTGGTGACTCTTAGTACAATGAAAGCACAGACTGATTACCACTTAATACAGTGTTTTTTTTTTCATGCTGTACTTTATCCTCATTGAGATATTGTCCTTAAGAACTTTGAACTGTGCTTTTTTCCATACAGTGGTGCTCAGGGAGAATATGCTGGCCTGGCTGCTATCAAAGCCTATCTGAACTCCAAAGGAGAATCTCACAGAAGTGTGAGTGTCTACACAAGATATCGAACACAAAAGGCCTTGACTAGGTGGAACAGATAAAGATTTCACAGTAGACAGTCCCTCTAGGAATGATCAGAATGCCGGTTTGCACCAGTATGCACTGGGAATGAGATAAGGACAGGAGAATTACACAACAGCCAGTTTGGTTTGATTATAGCTGTCTAACCTGCAAAGTAATTAAATGTCTAACTATACTGTAATCTTTGCATGTGTAGTAACTTCAATATACTGTACTTTTTCTGAACTGAACAAATGCCCATACAATGATAGGAGAGATCAGGCTGAGTAAACACACAAGCCGATGATAGTAGGTTGGATCTTTATCATCTATATCACTCCTTCTGTTGTTTTGTAATCTGGATTTTAACACCTGACTTAAAAGTGCACCTTAGATAGTGGACAGTATGCTTGAAACAGTCAGGGTCCAAACTATCATGGTTGAGCAAATAAAATGTATGAAGCAACCAGCACAATTCCCCGAGGATTTGCTTGCTGTGTTTTTTGCTTCTGTGCAGAATTCCATATTTGGTCATTTAAAAAAACCCAGGGACATTGACTGTTTAATTCTGCTTTAGCAATCATAAAATGTGAACAGGTCATATTCAGGATGTTGTGTTTGTTGTCCACATCACTGATTTCAGTGTCCTCAGAGCTCTGACAAATCTGATACACAATAGCCAAAGTCTAACTCGTGTTAATTTGTATAAGGTGATTTTAAACATTACAGAAATTCTGACGATGGCCCAGTGGTGCCGCAGGTAGTGTGTGTGCTACCAGGGATCTGGGGTTGTGGGTTCCATCCTCGCTCTGGTCTGTCTCTGAGGAGTTTGGTGTGTTTTTTTCATGTGTTTGCATTGGTTTTCGCTGGGTGATCTGGTATCATCCCCCCTGCCAAAGAACTTGCATGGGAGGCAAATTGAATATGCTAAATTGCCCTTGTTGTGGGTGTGTGAGTGAATAGGTGTGTGTGATGTACCTCGTAATAGATTGGCATTCTTCATGTGCAAGGTGTTCCTACCTTGCACCCAACAATTCCGGGTGGGCTTTGGACCAAACCATGACTCTGAGAAATAATGCAGATAATTGGATAGTGACTGACTGCTAAATGATAACCGTCCAGTTCTAGTTCTTTCAAAGTTTATATAATTTTATATAAAGTTTATATAGTTCAAGGGTGTCTGTTGACAGCCATTAAAAAGATGTATAAGCCTACTGTCTGTGTTTTAAATCTCAGGTGTGTCTGATTCCTAAGTCTGCTCATGGAACCAACCCTGCCAGCGCACAGATGGCTGGCATGAAAGTCCAGGTTGTGGAGGTGGACAAAGATGGCAGCATTGATGTGGCTCACCTGAAAGCAATGGTACAGGATACTATATAAAAGTCTTGTTTTTCCTGACTTGTTCTACCTTAATAATCTCATCCTCACTTGCTCCATCACCATGCACAGCCGGAGAGATCACCTATTAACATACAGGCCATAAAGTGGTTCTCTGAGGCTTAATATATGTTGTGCATTTGGTTAGCTGCCATTTTTGTGCTACTAATAAGTAAAATGCCATGCAAAACATTTTACACACACATTACACTGTATAATTATTGAGCAGCTGATTAGTCTTTAAATATATGACTACAAAATTGCACAAAATTGCCACCAGTAGAAACAGACCAGCTATTTTGCATCCTGGGAAAATGAAGGCTACAGATGTGAAATGTCATGCAAGTACACATCAGCCATAACCTTAAAACCACTGACCTAATATTATGTAGGTCCCCCATGTGCCGCCATGGACTCCACAAGACCCCTGAAGTATCTGTCACGTTTTGAGGTGGGGCCTCCATAGATTGGACTTGTTTGTCCAGTACATCCCACAGATGCTTGAACGGATTGAGTTGTGGGGAATTTGAAACTCAAACCACTCCTGAACATACTGCATGGAGCATTATCCTGCTGAAACAGGCCACTGATTCAAGAGTATACTGTTACTATGAAAGGGTGTACTTGGTCTGCAACCAAGATAGATAGGTGGTTCATGTCAAAGTAACATTCACATGAGTGCCAGGACCTGAGGTTTCTACCAGAACATTGCCTAGTGTTACACTGCGTCTGCCAGCTTGCCTTATTCCCATAGTGCTTCCAGATGCCATCTCTTATCCATGCTTATATACTGGCAATGGACCTTCATTGGACACCTTTTGGTAGGTACTAACCAATGCATACTGAGTACACCTATGCACATCTTTTGACCCAGTCATCTAGTTATCACAGTTAGGCTCTGGTTAAAGTCACACTCATGCTGACACTTGCCCAACACATCAGCTTTTAAATTGGACTGTTCACTTGCTGTCTAATATACCCTAGCCCCTTGTCACGCGCCATTGTAGTGAGATAATTAGTCAGTCACTTGCATTCTCTTCACCTGTCAGTGGTTTTAATGTTATGGCTGACTGGCATGTTTGGGGTGTTGGAGGTTATGCTTTATATGCCGTGGTATTTCTTATTAGATATTTTAATTGTTACGACTTTGTGACTTTTTCCATCCACAGGTTGATAAACACAAAGCAAACCTGGCTGCCATAATGATTACATATCCCTCAACTAATGGTGTCTTTGAGGAGAATGTTAGTGAGGTGTGTGATCTTATTCATCAAAATGGAGGACAGGTCTACCTGGATGGGGCCAACATGAATGCACAGGTGCAAAACACATCCATTAAATCTGTCTGAACTTGCATGGGATGGTACAAACATTCCTGTATATAATCAGAATTATAAGTGTAGAAGTATAATGTGTACGCTCACGCTCTGACACTTATTCACTTTGCCCTTGGTGCAGGTGGGATTGTGTCGGCCAGGAGATTATGGCTCAGATGTTTCTCACCTAAATCTTCATAAAACCTTTTGTATTCCTCATGGTGGTGGAGGCCCTGGAATGGGTCCAATTGGAGTGTAAGAATTTTTCTTTCCAAAATAAGTTGTGCTGTTCTCTGTGCTGTTTACAAACCTGATTTAAATAAGGCAGTGTATGTCTTGTTTTTATAAATGACATTTATATTTTATTTCTAATTATTTGACCTTTTTAAATAAAATGCATGAATTTAACTGAAATCATACACCAATGTTTCAGGAAGAAGCATCTCGCCCCATTCCTGCCAAGCCACCCAGTGGTGAACATGCAGTGTAGCGACACAAGTTCACTAGGTACCATCAGTGCTGCCCCCTGGGGTTCTAGTGCCATCCTGCCCATCTCCTGGGCCTACATTAAGGTAATGTTCTTAGTAAAGGTTTATCATAAATAATTGTGGCACAGATAATAATAATAATAATAATAATAAACTTGGTGATTTTTTGTAGATGATGGGTGCTAATGGCCTGAGGCATGCGACAGAGGTGGCCATTCTTAATGCGAACTATATGGCAAAGAGACTAGAAAGCCATTACAAGGTCCTGTTCAGGGGCTCTAAAGGTGGATAACAGTTTGATACATAAAGTGTCATTATATTTTCTGGTACATTGTGGATTATTAATAGACAAATACAAATACATTTTCTTCACAGGTTTTGTTGCACATGAATTCATTTTGGATGTTCGACCGTTCAAAAAGACGGCCAACATCGAGGCAGTAGACATTGCCAAAAGACTGCAGGATTATGGTAAAGGGTTGCAAAGTTTTGAGAAACACGAACACAGCTTTTCCTCTTTAGTGTACAGGTATTAATTATTAATTCAAAACATTGTCCAGGGTTTCATGCTCCTACCATGTCATGGCCTGTGGCTGGAACACTAATGATTGAGCCCACTGAGTCAGAGGACAAGGCTGAGCTGGACCGTTTCTGTGATTCCTTGCTGGCTATTCGACAGGAAATTGCAGATATAGAGTCGGGCAGGATGGATTCTCGAGTTAACCCATTAAAGGTACTCAATCACAGTGTAATTGAGCTAACTGCTTTAGAAAATGAACAATGGCCATAAAGGCTAAACATGGTGAATTCATGCAAGTTATGTTGTACACAGATGTCACCTCATTCCCTGGCATGCATTGCCTCAAGCACATGGGACAGACCCTACTCTAGGGAGTCTGCTGCTTTCCCCATGGTATGTATCTTATACCTTTTGAATATTCAAGATATTTACATATTTTACAACTGGATCTAACATTTATTCACTGTTGCAGCCTTTCGTGAGACCTGAAACCAAATTCTGGCCCACAATTTCAAGAATTGATGACATCTATGGTGACCAACATCTCATGTGCACCTGCCCCCCCATGGACATCTATGAATCTCCATATGAGGAGTGCGCATCCTCATGACCGCCTCCAAAGAAACATCCCTTTCTCACCCTCCTCCATACGATACATCTCGAGGCAAATGTGATCCATCGTTCCTTTTGAATTGTGTTTAATTTTTACCTGGTGCCTTGTTTCTTGTTCTGCACATTCAGTCTCTACTAAACCAACTTATTTGACTTGATATAGTGATCAGCTTGCAGACATTTGTTATATATTCTTTTTTCTGTGTATAAAAATCTTTAAATGTGTAAGGATTTTTATTTTGGCTGTATGTAGATGTAACATGATGTCTGTGTTTTCAATGTCCACATTGATTTTTTTTTTTTTTATAAATGTAACAATTTCTAATTTTTTAAGGAAGTATTATGTACCTGTTTATTAAAATTTAATAAATGTTTTAAATGATTGAACGACAAAAGTGAAATTTCTATTTACATCTAAACCATTTTTAACTAGGACAAGTGTTGAACTGTTTCATTTTGATCATCACTTTTCTTCCACAAATTGCCAAGAACTATTCCTAAGAATAAAATAAGTCCTAAATTACGATTGGAGGCAAATTTCTTCCAGCAGTCCTCAGGCTTGTTGATGTCCAGAGAATAGATCTGTCACAGCATTTCAAGGAAAAATAAGTCATTAGCCACTACTTTTTAAATAAAATACAAATATGGTCATATCTAAAACCGTACTAACCTGTTTTGCTAGGTGAAGAGCAACTGCAGAGACCGCTGCATAATACGGGAGTGTCTGGTTTACATTAGCACCAGCCAGGATTAATCCAGACAGCATAGCCACAGTGAAGGCACTTAGCCAGGGCTTGGTGTGTTCCTGGAACCTCAGGGCTGTGGACTTCACACCCAACTTAACATCATCCTCTTTGTCCTGTCAGAGCAGAATGTTAATTCATTACACACACACTACATACCCTGCTATTCAAAACATCATCACCTAACAATACAATAAACTAGAACGTACCTGATGGGCATAGATAGTATCATATATCAGCGTCCACATGACACCAGAGAAATACAGAGGCAGACACACGAACCAGTCACATGATCCCATCACGGCTGACCAGCCTAGCAAAGCTCCCCAGTTAAAGGTAAGACCTACCAAGAGAAAGGTCTTTTTAAGCTCCATATAACTTACATAATAATAATTATTAAATGATTATATTAAAATACCTGTGATGTGATGTGGTGATTTTGGTGCTAATTTGTTGGCAACAATTGTCTTTGACTTTATATGTGTGCTTTCAGTTTTATCTCTTGAGAGGTATTTTGGGAACTTTATCAGAATATGTTTTATGGTGATGGATGTTTGACATGTTTCTCAAAGAGGGGGTTTCTTCTCCCCTTATGTGCAAGTGTGTCAGATGAATGTGGCCAATACCGCATCTTGTGTACATAACTTGATCTCCACATTTTTTTAAGTATGCCTGCTGCGATATATTTATTTATTTTGGGGCAGATTTCATGTAATTTATTTTTCACATGCATATCCTATTTTTGTTGCTGTCGTATTTGAATGTAGGTTCAGCTGTTTGCTCCTATATAAAAGAAAAACTTCTTACTCACTCACTATTCTCCAGTCACATTCAAGATCAAATTAATGAGAAATCCAGCTTTAAATCAACAGAGACCGAATTTAAATTAACGCTGGACCCAATGATACAGAAAGCAACACTGCTATACGGCACAGTTGCACAGACTGACGACAAAGACTGGGCTGGTCTAGTTAGTGATCTACAAGATGACAGGCATGAAGGCATAGATGGTGGTGTAACTGTATAGGTGGATGCTTGTTAAAGCTGATCTGTTCGAGGCAGAGAATAGAGACGAGGAAATGACAGAGCTGGACAGATTGAAGGACTAAAGCACTGCTGGATTGCTCTTTTTTAGGTAGGGATGAAGGGTTAAATACCACTGACACAAGTATTAGCAGATTAAAGATGAACTCTGTATATACTTGACACTGAAGATCTGAAGATTGTGTATTAATTATTAAGTTTAATATGCAAGTCATTCAGGGTGGATAGTATATGTTGACATATAAGATTGTAGAAGATACCCAAGACAAGCTGAGGCCAGTATGTTATTCTCTTCATTAAAGGGTAGGAGACAACCAGTGATAACGAGGCAGCACCAAGAGCTATGCTGAAACAGACAGATTAAAATATTATTGTACAGTGTTTGCACTGCATTGCATTTTACTATTGACATAACTGACAGAGTGAGTTATACGTGACACTAAAGTAAATAAAATGTTACTAGAAAGATGGTTTATAAAACATGCATAATTAAGTAGCCCATCAGAGTTAACTCTCAAAAAGTATGTTAACATACACAAGGAATTTGGTTTCAGTGGTTAGTGTCTCTCTAGAATACTCAGACATACTGTATACAGGCAATATACACTGAAGTACCAGGAAAACTGGTACAGATTGGTGGTGGCCCCATAATGGTATGAGGTTTGTTTAGCTACCAATCTATGGGACCCTCTGGTAGATCTACACATGTCTCTGACAGGTGAATGCTATTTTGCCTCCTTTCTGACAAAAATCACACCTGTTAATGTCCTGCATTGATCCTGATGGGTTTGACCACTTCTAATAGGACAATGTGCCACCACACGTCTAGAGACACCAAATTACGGTAAGAGGAACACTTATCTGATGTTTAGGGTTTTGCCATACCTACCTAAGTCACCAGATCTCATACACATATCATTTAAGAGAATACACAATATACAAACAAAATCCAGGTTATATACAATATAAACAATATACATAAGGTGTAAATGTGTGTGGTGGTGCCATCAAAAATGTTTTTGTAACTAGGAATAAAATTGTAATGAATTAGTATTTCAACAATACTTTAAGGAAATGAAAAAATATATAATAGCTTGGGTACAATACTTCATAAGAAGTACCTGTAATAGTTGAGACACAGCAGAACCCCCAGAGCTAAGCTCAGCTGGCCTCCCAGGAAGACAAGAGCCTGGAACGGAGAGATCTGTCCTGCAGCTATGGGCCGCATGGCTGTCCGGGAGACCTGAAAAACAGAAAGTGGCACCGAAATGTAATCTTGGTCAGCATCGAAGGATCAACATTTTACCCATCAGTACCAAAGCATGATTTAAAAGTGAGCCATGTGAAGAAACTGGAGATGTAACTAACATAGTTTTAGTGTTGTGGCCATGAAGTCAGAAGAGTTTAAGGTTAAACAGAAAAAGTTTATGTTTAAAGCTGAGAATATGTAGACATAAGAATAAGAATAAGTTAGATGCAATTATATTATTTTGAAACATGGAAAATTAGACAAGAATTTTTTGTGGCACAGAGGTCAAATGCCAGGTCTGGAGTAGCTGCTGTTCTGAATACCTGCAACAAAATGTGTCTCAGTTCACACTAATAATTTTCAAATAAATACACTATTTCTGTGTGTTGCCTGAAGCCTATGTAGACCACAACTGCAATGCTATGAATGGAATTCAGAGGATCAGGCCACGGTGGGTTAAATGCTACATCTCAGCTACCTTTATCAATCAACTTTTATATTTCATTATTTTACATAATGTACATTGTATAATAAATGGCAGAATGATTGCTTTGTGATTTTTTTTTTAAATACTAAACTCTGGGATGCCAATAACAGTAATGCACACAAGGTTTTTCATTAAAAGTTATTTATTTTCTTAGGATAAATGCACTTTAATTAAAGTTCAGCATTCGCATATTTTCAGTGTGAGATAAAGCTTATTGTAATAAAATAAAAATACATTTTTAGCCTTTAAAAAAAGGTGCCAACAGTTCCAGATCTTACTGAATGTAGATCACATTTTATTTCATGGAACACTAAACATATAAGGTTGAGTCAAAGATGACGCAACTCTGGCTGTAGAATTTCTTTTAATCAACTTTTAGAAAAGACAATTTTTTTTATCTGCCTGCTTTTAAATACACTTTTTCCACTGGTCAGCAAGCCTTTGTATTCCCTCATTAAAAAACGTTTTACACTGAGCTGCGAGACTCTAATGCAGCTCTGTCTTCACCTCTATATTAATCATGAATCTTCTTAATCTTAGGGCTTCTTTCAGGAGACCAAACAGGTGAGAGTCTGATAGGGCTAGATCAGGACTATAGGCTCTATAGTTTTTGGAGTGTATCTACAGTATGGGCAACGGTGTGTGGACACGCATTGTCATGCAACAACACAACTCCCTTGGATATCAGTTCTCTGGGTTTTGTGTGAATTTTAGGCTTCAGCTCTTCAGTGAGCATCTCACTGTAATAAGCACTCTTGATTGTTGAGCCTTTTTCTTGATACTGTTCCAATACTGGCCGTTGTGAATCCCAGTAATCTGTAAGCATCAATTTTCCAGCTGATGGTTAACTTTTTCTTGGTCGGCAATTATACTCTAACATACCATTCCTCACTCTCATGGTTGTAAGTAAAGTGCAGATAATTTTCGACTCACCTTTCTAGTATGGTATGTAGTATGTATGTGTTAAATGTATACTGTTATATCATGTTTATCTTATATCTGTAAACATGCAGTTAGGCTGAATAAAACTGACCAGGAACAGCAGCTGAATTCCAGCTGCACATACAATGTGTACCTTCTTGTCGAAGTCTCTGTCCCACATGTCATTAATGGTGCAGCCCGCTCCTCTCATCAACAGAGCTCCAGTTCCAAACAACGCAAGCATGGGCAGGTCAGGCAGACAGCCGGGGTCCGCCGCCAGCCCGATGCTCCATGTACAGGGCAGATACAGCAGCCACGTCCCTACCAACACAAACACCATTAAACAAATGTATAACATTGCTAAGGTGACATGATCTCCTGTAATTTCTGCACTGTCTAGACAACAACATAATCAAGACAAGTGTGTGCTTCACATGGACTCACCAATCGGCTTGTCCAATCTCATTAAGCGGAGATATGGCTGCACAGACGCCGGAGATGCATTTACTATCCCTGCAGGACTCAAACTGAAAGATCTTTTGCTGTGAAGACCATAGTGATGGATGTCTGATAAACCCCTTCTCTGTCTATGAAACTCTCTTTTGACAATACTGGATTGTGGTGAAAGTGAAACAGTAGTGTAATCTCTTGTGTCCCTCTGTATAGTTGTAAAACAGGTGAAGGAAGTTTGTGATGGAAGTCTCCGTAGTGGATGTGAGGTGAGGAGTGTCAGGATTCTGGTACATATCATCTTGACTGTGAGAGCAGCTTACATGTCATAAACACCTGAAACAGAACACAGTTTAAAAAAAAAATATTTTGTAATAGTGAAAGTGAAAGTGAACTATTTGCTTACTGTGGTTGAACACGGAGGAATGTGATCTCTGCATTTATTCAATCCGTGCTGTGAAACACACACACTAGTGAACACTAGTGAACAGTGAACACTGGCCCTAAACCATGGTGCCTGAGGAGCTGTTGGTTAGGTGACTTGCTCAATGGCACTTCAGTCATGTCTTGTCTGTTGCAGGGACTGAACCTGGATCACCAGACCAGTTTCCACACTTGCCACATAGCATAGTAACATAAAATTGTAACACAGTGCGTTTCCTCTTCCAAAAATGTAAACATGACCTTGGGTCTGTGAAGGTTTAAATAAAACTTGAACATCTTCCTATTAATATTATTATTATTATTATTATTATTATTATTATTATTATTATTATCACCATCATTATTATTATTATTGTTATTATTATTATTATTATTATTATCACCATCATTATTATTATTATTGTTATTATTATTATTATTATTATTATTATTATTATCACCATCATTATTATTATTATTGTTATTATTATTATTATTATT
>JAOVVF010000028.1:10086889-10113289 GCA_028565595.1 Duopalatinus emarginatus | reverse complement strand
TAAATATATATAAATTTACTGTCATTGATTTCTTTCTGTCATGAAAATTTCTTCTGTAATTTGTCTGTATATTGCAAAACCAATCCACCAATTGTATCGTTTTCAACGTTGACATACTAAAACAATAAAAGTGAAGTTTAGAAATATAGCCGGTTTTCTGTCTGGTCATTCAGCGCTGTGTCTCGTTTGGCTTATTCTTGAGTGTGTAAATTAAAATGGGGGAGCATTCGTGAGTGCAGGGAGGGCACAGAGAAGTGGAAAACAGCAAACAAGTCTCAGCTGCAGCTTCTAGTGAATGCAGTGGCTGTAAATGCGTAATGCGCGAGCGAGGCGGCGCGCGCTGAGGCAGCCAGCGCCGGTTTAGGCCGGTCTTCTCTTGTTCGGCTCTGTTTTTGATTGACATATGTGCGCGTGCACGCGGCTTCGCCTACAAGGCAGTAGCAGAGAGCGCTGAGCTGGCTGAGAGGAAGTGTGTGTTCAACACACAAAAAACTAAAACTATAATGTTTATTTTCATTTAAGGGTTATAAAATACATTGTGTACATTAAATATATTTATTCCCGATTGTGTGGATGTGCAATTCCCTTCATGAATGTCTCCCATTTTAAATAAAACATTCGCACACACACACACACACACTATTCCTATTTATAATTACATGCCAGAAACATCTGTGTGAAGTCTTTTCATATTTATAAATCCTGTTATGTTATGTTATGTTATGTTATGTACTCAAACTCTTCTTTTCCTCTTCTTATATAGTATTTTCTCAGGTAAGGTATACATGTATTTGGAATATTGTCCTTTTCTATTTCAGATGATGATAACTCCGAGGAAGGTCTCACCACAATCCATTCAGGAAGACACGAGTATGCATTTAGCTTTGAGCTTCCACAAACGTGAGTGCTTTCTTTACATTTTCCAGCTTTTAACATGAAAGTAAAAATGGTTTTACTCATAGGAGTTTCTTTTTATTGTCCTCTTCAACATGAAGACAGATAGGATGTTTTATCTTATCGTGTAATAGCTTTCGGTTTGTTCATGCCACCTTTTGTTCCCCCATTTTCAGACCTTTGGCTACCTCTTTCGAAGGAAAGCATGGCAGTGTGCGCTACTGGGTGAAAGCAGAGCTGCACAGACCATGGCTTCTGCCCATGAAGACCAAGAAAGAATTCACCGTTTTCGAACACATTGACATTAACACTCCTCTCCTGCTGGTAAGTGCCGTCTGTCTCACATCATTATCATGCCTCTACTATTACTTTGTCATCTTCTTTTGATGACTCGGGTTTCTTCCTGTTGGTCCTCAGGGCCTCCCGGCCCACATGTTTATTCTCTCCAAGCTCCAAACACACCTGTATCAAATATTTTGTCCTTGATTCCTTTTTATGACGGCTTGTTGCAAGATCGAGAAACTGTGGACTGACTGGGAGTCCTTGAGGACCACTGTGCCAGCCACTGCTCAACAAGATATTTTAAAAAAAAAAACCTAAAGTTAACAAGTCTCAGGACACTAACATTGTCATGTTCTTGTCTTTCCTCTGCTTTCTACAGTCTCCCCAGGCAGGCACGAAAGACAAGACACTATGCTGCTGGTTCTGCACCTCAGGTCCAATCTCCCTAAGTGCCAAAATTGAAAGGAAGGGTTACACCCCAGGTAACATATCATTCCCAAGCATGGGTTTTATCTCCTTGTCCATAGAACTCTTGGTATTGTTGTAATCTATCGTTAGAATAGTTACATCAGCTCAATCCTGTGTTGCTTTTTGCAGGAGAGTCGATTCAGATCTTCGCAGAGATTGAGAACTGCTCCTCACGCATGGTTGTGCCAAAGGCTGCCATCTATCAAACTCAGACCTTTTATGCCAAAGGGAAGATGAAGGAGATCAAACAGCTGGTGGCCAACATCCGTGGGGAGTCGCTGTCTTCTGGCAAAACGGAAACATGGAACGGGAAGTTGCTGAAGATCCCTCCTGTCTCACCGTCCATCTTGGACTGCAGCATCATTCGAGTGGAGTATTCACTCATGGTGAGTTAGGTGCCCTCATCACGTCCTCACAGGCCACGACTTGAAGACAGTTTTCTTTTGTTTAAACATTATAAAAAGCAAGAGTTTAACCCAATCTTACTTAGACTGTCAATCCAAAATATTCAGGGTATTGCATGATAATGACCACCTCACCCTGTAAAAACATTTCCATCCTGTGCTTGCATAATCACAAGGCGTCATAAAACTGACCTTTTTATCAGGATTGTTACATCAGACATCGAAAAGTCCACGACTGACCGGTTGTCTCTGCTTGCTTTCTCTAGGTCTATGTGGACATTCCAGGAGCTATGAACTTGTCCCTCAACCTGCCTCTGGTGATCGGCACCATTCCCCTGCACCCGTTTGGCAGCCGCACATCCTCTGTCAGCAGCCAGTGTAGCATGACCATGAACTGGCTAGGCTTGAGTCTCCCAGAGAGACCTGAAGGTGAGTTCTGGTGTTACACCTCATAATATATTCGCTTTTTATATATTTGTATTTATTTTGAACATCTACATATCGAGCAATGCATGTTGTAAAGATTTGCCATGTTTAGCTGCTCTCAGTTAACATTACCAAACTTGGGGTGTGGGAAGTTAATGGTTAACAGAAATAGCACACAAATTAAACATGCTTTTCTGTTGATCCATTTGTAGCTCCCCCAGCTTATGCAGAGGTGGTCACAGAGGAACAGAGACAAAGCTGCCTGGAAGTGTCCTCGGGCCGTGAAGACTTCGATGGCCCACTGTTTGCCTATATCCAAGAGTTCCGCTTCCAGCCTCCTCCTGCATATTCTGAGGTAAACATTACCAATAAATTATGTCTGACTAGATTTGCAGATGATAATAGTTTTCAGAACTAATTGCTGAGAACTAAATGTGCCATTAAAGGCTGTGATCTGAACAGATTCATGGAACACATGAAGATATTTAAACATCGTTCGGCAATTACAGTATTTATGAGCTCTCAGTTTGTAAGACGTATTAAGACACTTCTTGGAACCTGTAATTACCAGGAAGGAATTCTGAATGTCCTGAATGCCCTGACTAACAGTGTGTGAAGTCATGTTTTACACAAACATGACCAAAAATAGCTGTGGCTTCCACAGATTAAGGCAAGGAACAGTCTTACGTCACAGTTTTATTTCTGTGATAACAAGGTGTTGAACAGTTTTGAGCAGTATTCCAATGCCGTCATCTCATAATTATTGTAATTACAAAATGACGTGACCACACTGTAATAGTGGGTCAGTACATTTTAGTATGACTCCAGGTGTCTAATTTATATTTACCTGTCTATCCTTCTGATGTCCTAATTTTAGCTGTGTTGCTCTGTCCTCTTCTTCTAGATTGATCCAAATCCAGATCAACCCAGTCAAGCCGAGGAGCAGAGGGCCGACACATGCCCATCACGCTGAAAAGCTCATATCACCAGCACAGCGCAGTTGTGCCCTTCAAACTTTCAGCTTTCAGTTTTTTTCCCGGAGACAACGAGCGCACTTGCGCTGCTGTCGACGCCGAGAGAAAATGAACATGCAGGAGGAAGGACAGTAAAGTGCAGCAAGTTGTTGCCGTGTCACTTCATTCCTGCCACAGGGATGTGTGATCACATTGCTCATCTGTGTCGATCCCTGTGGACAGATGCACCTGGTTGGACTGTGATGCCAGGATTTAATCAGCCTAGTTTCTGTTGTCCTCATGCTTTTTTCTGTAACCATGGCAAACAGTAAGTTTCTGTAGCACAGAGCAACCTGGAAACAGACAAATATGCAGAGGATACACTATAACCACCATCTGCAGTACGAAGGAGAGAAGACTAAAATCCCTTGCTTCTGTTGTGGATTTTTGCACATCTTACTTTTAGCTTGAGTTATAAGACTCAGTTTGAAAATCACTAATTGTTTTGTTTTTCACTGTCTTGGTCTAATATGACAAAATGATTGCAGGCTTGTTTTGCTTTATCCACACAGCTTGCCGAGAACAGATTCAGAGACAATAATCTGACTGAGATTCAGAGACTCAGATCCTGCTCTGATCTGGTTTCAGCTGTTTTTAGTGGTTTTTTTTTTGTTTTGTTTTGTTTTTTGCGTTTCCTCCTAAGGATGTGCAGACAAACTGTGTCCGGTGACATACACCACCTAAAAGGTTCTTCAGGCTTAGTCTTGTTGCCTTGTGTGACTTGTAATAGCAATGTGACTTTTCAGTTTTTTCCTCCTGTTCACATGGACACCATCTATACGTTGTAAACATAGAATGCCTTCAAGTCAATCTCCGTTTGTTTGGGGATTATGCTCTAGCGCATGATTTGTGGTAGAGGACGGAAGACATTTGCCACTTGCATGTGTAGGCAGGGCGGATAGATAAAACAGGATGGAACTCAGCAGTTCGCCTGTAAACGGCCGGAACAGTTTGTTGCCTTTCTATTTGTAGTGTAACGCAGTGCAGACTTCTATATAGTACTGCCTAAAAAAGCACTCAGTCTCAGGAGAACCTCTCACTTGCCAAAAGGTTGGAAACAAAAAATATGTTTCAGTTGCACTGTTTGAAAGCAAAAAAAAAGATGTGGGTGAGACAAAAAAAAGTAGATTAGATTAACAGAGCAGATAAGACAATGCACAAGGCAGCTTTTTGAGACGAACGACATTCCCTTTTTGTCCTGTTTTACTTTGAGACTTATTTTGTCCCAACATTCCTCCAGGCCAGTGATGGAAGATATGATTCAGAGAGAAATGTGAGAGAACAATGACTTAGACTCTAAAAGGACCCACGAAGAAATTTGACACAGCCAAACTGTGGCTTGAACCTTGTTGAAATGAGGCATACATTAGTTTTTAGAACTCATTCAACAACTACATTAATGCTCCACTTACGTGTAGTAATAATGTAGCACATGCTTTTTTTTTTTTAATGAAATGTTAATCATGTCTCACTGAGGTCTGGAGGGCGTTTGGTATTTAGCAATCTCTCAGTGAAAAATGGTTTAAGCAGTGTTTGATACATCGCTTAAACTCATTACCTTTGAAAGGATGCTATGGTGATCATAGTCAAGTAGCTGATGTGTATGTGTCATTTATGGTTTTTCTAAGGGGCCTGTAGAATTCAGCAAGTTTTGAATTCAGCAAGCATACACAGACTCATTAAAGTGGTCTTATCATAGTGGCCTTGACGAACTGACCTGGTTCATTACTCACATTCACATTTTGAGTTGTACTCACATACAACTCAAAACCTTCCGACCATCTCTGTGTCGTCTGAAACATGTTGATGTTTAAAAGGACAAAAAGGGAAAACCAAATAGTCCTTCAAAGCGAGCACTGATCCCCAGACATGCCACTCTGATTTGCTATGGCTTAAATCATGTTTTGTGATGACTAGCTTTGATTACCATTACGGGCATTTAAAGCTTGCTTCCTGGTCGGACGACCTGGAGCAGTTCTGTTTCTTTCACCTGGCTTTATTTTGGGAACACACCTGTAGAGAGCTGGGTTGTTAGTGGACAGAATAGACGTCGCTATTCTGAGACACAACAAATCATTTCTTGTTTATGTCTGTTGTGTTCATTTTTGTTGTTAGTAATACACCCCGGGCAAAATCGCAACTGGCAAGTGATTTGAGCCTTAGGCAAAAACAATAAGCTTAAAAAAACAACTTAAATGCTTTTTCTTTCATGGTCGTCAGTTCCTGTGATTGGCCTTCCATGTAGTCCAGTGTTAAAGCTAGACTTATCACTCTCTTTCTGAGGAATGAATGAAGTAGAAAATGTTGGTGTTTTGTTTTTGTTTTTTTTTAGAACCAAAGTGCAATATTTTCTTATTTTTCCTGACATTGATGTAACTTTTTTGTGTTTTATTCAGTGATCATCAACACTACATAACTGACAAATTTTTGTTCAGAATGGTTTTGAACTTGTCTTTGTTCTTCCTTGGAGCTAAATAAAACTTTTCCTAGCATTAAAAAATTAGTAATCGTTCATTTGTTCTTTACACAAAATGTTTATATTGTCCTACACTTCCTTTCCTGACCAATAAAGGATATGTTAATATTTCCTGCAATATCAACCTTTCTCATATATACTTTAAGGAATTCACATGAAGAGGTGTTAACTGTGGTCAAATTAACATCTAAACAAACACTTCTCTGATTATTCAGCCTTCTCACTGTTAAAATTCAGTTTTTATCGATTTCCATGTAGTGAAGGAAGACTATGTAAAGGACCATCAGTAGGTCACCGTTTACTAGGCAGGTACCTGTCCTGGTTTCAAGTCCTTATTACTGTCTTTAACATGTAGAAATATCTGCAATAGCTACTTAAATGCAGCTCTGGTTGTTTTGCTGAAAACTAGTACAGTAGTGCCCCTAGAGGCAAACTAGAGAATTGCAGTATTTTCCAGTTATAATCTGGATATGTTCCACAGAGAAACAAATCAAAGGACAGGTTTATTTGCACCCTGCCAAACTACTTTAGTCAGGAAAAATAAAAATAGACATAGGCATTTGCTAAATGGACTTTGTGCAGTGGCTCTTCATTTACTTTGAAAGCAACTATATTAAAAAAATGGTCACTTATAGTATAAGCAACCTGTGTCATTGTTAAGTGAATATTATTTATGCTGTTTTTTGCCTGCTAGCTTGTTTCACTGATTTAACTGATGTAATATATCTGCAGGATTCACTACACTATTTCGCAAAGGCTAAACACAGTACTGCACTACACTGAGGAGTCGGACACAGAAGCCAGGACCGTTTATAGTTGTTCACCCCATGACCTCTTCTCATCAGGGCACTCTGGTCATAGGTCGAGAGTAGCCTTAGGAGGGGTTGTAAATGCCTGGCATTAAGGGCCTGACAAACTTGATATACAGCCTAGAAGACACTATTGTCTTGTCTGATATCCAAACTGTAGAACAGCAGCTTTAATTTCTATTCAGGGTAATATACAGCAGCTTGTTTGCTATCCTAGCCCTACAAACTGTTTTGCCTTCTAGTTAAATGTTAAATTAATTTAATTAATTAATTCTACCAAATTATGTGTTTCAAATCATGAATCATTTTCAGGAATCATTTTGTATTGTAGCCAGTGATGCCCTGAACGGCACATTGATTAATTCCATTTAGAAAATCTACTGAATTACGTCATGCTTCGAAATCAATGATCGGAAACATAGAGTGACACTCAAATGGCTGAAAAAGGTCCTTAAAAGTTTATTTAACAACAGAGATACATAACAAATCTGTACCGAGTTTAGACTGGAGAGACTGTCCCCAATTTTGGATAAGGTAATAATGTATTGGATTGGATTTTTTTTTAGAGAAATTTAATTTTCATACATCTAAAGACATCCATGTGTGAAGGGGAAACCTTACATTATACCTACCAATCTATTACGACATGGTTTGAAACAAAATTAGTAAGATTTAGAGTCATTACACTGAACATACAGTCTGTAGGGTTGACACAAAAGTGTGAGACATGTCTGTCCTTTAGACATCCTGTCTCAAACTGTATTCAAAACATGGGCTGATCAGCAACTAAATTAACAAAGTAACTATCCAAGTGTACAATGGTATTGTTAAATCTTCATTCTGGCCAGGGGTTTCAGGCCCAGTTCAGCTCTGATGAGTCAGCTTTGTCACAGCACTTTTCACTCTCCTTGTGGCCCCCTCTGCCATTGAGTCACACAGGTCAGCGCCTTTGTGGTAATCTGACCTTGTGCAAGTGGCATAAAGGAGTAGTGCTGGCAGCTGATTAGCCCTGCTTATGCCAGGTTTTAACCTGTCCTAGGGCCTACTCTAAGCACAGATATAGAATAGTCAAATCTTTCAACACATTCACATACTCGTAATGTCTGGGAAATATGTGGAATGCAGAACTTAGGGTTATGTAATAGGCCGAATTTATTTTTGCCAGAAAGCAAAACAAATTCAAAACAAATTGGATAATCACAGTTTGTTTAAACCTTGTCCTAACAGGAACATGGGAATGTACCCACTGTTTGCAATTTACATTTGACTGTATGGAAGTTCATCTGTAACTTCACTCAAGAAAACAGGAAAAGAGGCAGTCATGATAAAGTGTTCTGCACTTTTGACTGACGCAGTCACTGTGCATTACAGATTTCCTGTTTATTTGATACTTCCTTAATCACTGTTGCACAGTGTAGCTGCTGAACTCAGTTAAAGTAAGCAGTTTAACCACTGCTTTTACAAAAATACTTTTCCTTTGGAAATCCTTTGCATGCTGAGAATTGTGCAAGCGTTCAGTCCGGTTGAAGCACGGTGTATATAATCATCAGTTTTTGTTTTGTTAATTATAACATAAGCTGCTATGATAGCTTTTAGCATTTTTATATATCAGATTAAATGCTTTGAGATTTACAGTTCAAATTAAAATAATAAATAAAGCTAATATAGTAATATAATAACACAGCTAAGCTTCATATAAGTTTTAAACAAAGCTGTTTTTATTTATGTATGATAGTGTTCGATAGTGTTTAACATGCATCACCGATTTCCTCTCTCTACATGACTTCCCTATATACAGTATGTCACACAGGCGGCTGCTTGCCAAATAAGAGGAGGAGGGGACAACTAGGAGCAGATTGTAAAATAATAAGAATGCAGTTAAGTCATTCCAGTTATTAACTTAAATATTTTTATTATTTTTTAATTAATTACTTTCAATTTCATAATTTTTAACAGGGCTTCCCCTCAAAGTGACCAAAGCAAGTCAGCCAAAATTATTATTATTATTATTATTATTATTATTATTATTATTATTATTAATAGAAAATAATTCTTTTCCATATGAACTGAAATATTTTGCATGCTAAATGCTAAGTAAGTTTCAGATGCTAAATGGGATTACACACTAAATATTTTTTTTTATATTTTTTTAATTATATTTCAACAAAAAAAATCATTATAGTGGTCAGGCAACAGTCTGTTTTTCTTTGCTGGAGGTGCAGGTTTTTATTAAGTTTTTAATTTATTTATCTGAAACATAGGTGCTTGGATGTTGTGCTAAACATTTCTGCCATGGCCTTTACATTACATACATATTTGTAAATGCAATATCAATGTCACACTACACACAACACAAACCTCAAGACAAACCTCAATCCAAAACCCCTGCCTAGTCATGGTGGTACACAAGACAAACAGTGCGGTGAAGAGGCCAGCTGCAGATTTTTATGGCTATTGACATGTAAAGCCAGTTGTCACACTGCCCCTACAGCCGATGTACTTCTATAGCCACTGCAAAAAGGAAACAGGAAATCCAATAAGCTAGACATTGCTGTTCCCAGTCTTAGGTTCCAGGACAGGATAGTCTGCATAGCTGGCATGTGAAAAGGGGCATGGAGAGGCATGACCTCTAGTCAGCTATGAAAAGCCCGAGTTCAAGTTCTTACCAAGTTAGAGAATGCGGAGTCATGATTAGCCTGGCCAAGACTGTTTGTAGCCCTCATGAGTGGAGGTTTTCAGAGGGAAGTGTGATTGCTTGTGAACTGAAATAGTATTCAAATCATTGTTATTTTAACAGAAGGATTTTGAGAGATTTTTTGGTTGTGATTGTTTTGCATCCTATCCACAATGCAGTGCAGCACAAAGTCTCAGTCAAAAGCTTGCATGCATAAGATGGTTTTGTTTGACACTCATGTTTACAGATTAAGCTCGAGCTGGGATGGCAGCACAGCTATCCAATTCCGCCTACAGCTGGTAAACAAAAAGTCTTTGGCGGGACCACTTAATCCCCACCGCGTTCTGTTTAAGAGGAGGTGACACTAGAAGTCACTAGAAGTTCATGTTTGACATATATGGGTTGTGCACTGTCACATTTATTTTGGGCTTTTTTTCTTTCTCCAGTATCAACTTTCAAATTAGATCCAAACTGAGTTTATAGCATAGCTGGTCCCTGATATCATGTATGATATGTCCTTTTTGCACACTACCATGTTTCATATTTGACAAGCAGTGTAATAATGACATGTGCCATGTGACTGTGTTAAAATAAGAGTGGTACTGTCAAGTTAAATAATTTTTTAAATACACCAAAAACAAACAAGCAAACAAAAACAGCACCATATATACCAGAATAAAGGATGAACACCTTTACCAACTAGGTTTTCCTAGCACACCTGTATGACTTAAAAAAAAAAACAGAAACAGGTTTTCACACATGGTCTTATACAATTAACAAGTGTTAAAAGTCAGTTTGTATAAAACAGTATTGTGCTCCAGGTTTAGACCTTTCATAACAAGAAGAGTAAAGCAAACTCCACGACCCTGTTATTTAGTACCTTGTCCTTTTTATTAATGGAAAGAAAACAAAATAAATAAAGTGCGCACTGGTCCAAATAGGGCATAGGTCCTTTATCTGAAGCTCTCTCTCTTTCTCTCATTCTAGGTGGAGAGAGTGATATTTTCTGACTACAACTAGACAGCTTCCATTTTTAGATGGCTTTACTCATGCTGCCCTCTGTATCCCAGTTTCTCCTCAGTCATGGTGGCCCTTGACCTCAACCCCAGACATGAGAGCAGTGGTGTAGTATGGCCTGAAAGTTCACACTTACACACAGAATATAGCCCATGAAGTCTTGTATCCAGACACACACACACACACACACACACACACACACACACAGCCCATGAGAATGAAGCAGATGTTCATAGTGACATGCCACCACTAACCCAGTCCTTTCCTTTTAACATTATGGATACTAACATTTCATGCTAGTACCTGCTTCTTTAAGTGTAATTTAACATTAGTAGATCAATAATGCTATTGATTAGTAGATCAATAAACATTTCTCCAAAACCCAAATTAGTTAGCCTTTGCTCCCTGACCCACATAACCCTCTCTCTGTGTTTATTGTGCAGCACTATCACTGTGATGGGCTGGACTGTTGGAAAATATATAATTAGTTTTAATGAACATCCTGAACATCTGAATATATGTTTGATGTAGCCTAATGATTGGCTAGATATCTGTGTTTAAACCACGGTGAACAATAAGTCATCTGTTAATCTGTCATTTGTTAAATGGTGACAAATTAAGTATCATTTTTAAAACCGAAACTGTAACATTATACATTCATTTCTGTTAGGAACAAGTGCCAGCTTGTAAACAAGTATAGGTAACACTCATGCATTGTTCTTTTACTACAGACAAAAGCAGAATCTGAGGAGAAAAATACATCAGAGTTAATACATTTTAGATTCGTACTCATTGGTAAACATATACTAAAGCTCCTATAGTTGTTTGCACACACGCAGAGCTCTTATCTGTTTCTGTAATCTTTTGCGCTTCTGCCAAGTAGACTGGATGGTATACACCCATAATGTCATGCAGAAAGTGAAAGAGGAACTTTAAGAATGTTAGGGCCAGAATGAAAAGACCCTGTTAAAGTGAAAGCAGAGCAGCTAATAGAGAAAAGAGGATAAATGTCTTTGTTGAAGTTCTGCAAAATTCAATTCAATTCAGTTTTATTTATATAGCGCTTTTAACAATGAACATTGTCCCAAAGCAGCTTTACAGAAATAATGAAAAAAGTTAAATATACATTTATATATATATACATTTATTGAATTTTTTTATTCCTAATGAGCAAGCCGGTGGTGACTGTGGCAAGGAAAAACTCCCTGAGATGACAAAAGGAAGAAACCTGGAGAGGAACCAGACTCATAAGTGAACCCATACTCATTTGGAAGACACAGAAGTGTGAATATAAACACAAGGGCAAAGTGTTTGAAGAGCAGCACAGTTATATATGTATGGAAAGTCACATCAGAGCAAATATGGGCTCGCAATGTACACTGTCCTTAATAAAAGAAAAAAAAAATCACCACCCATTTAGACCCATTGCTATAATAGTTCATAACTATATGTCCTGCTGAGATGTTTTTCATAACATTTGATATTGTCAGAAAGTCCTTATCTCACTGAAATATCAATTTGGGTACCATGAGTCACTCAAGGAAGTAACTAACTTAGTGATCTCAGTAAACAGCCTGTAACCTAATTTGACCTTCTATCAAAAGGTTACAAAACCACAACGACAATGCAGTATTCCAGTGGTTAATGTTCCAGTGGTTAGTCACTGTGTGGATTGGAACACGTTCATATTTTTTTATCTTTCAGGTTCTCAGGCTTGCTGTGTGGTCTGGAACAGGAGCAAGGTCAAGAGTTGCACTGAGGCTGTCTATCATAACAATGTGTGGTTATGTGACGGGAACAGTGTTTGCGCTATGGGGATTGCAATTGTTTTTACCCTTTTCACCCTGCTCAAGTTTCAGGGGTGGACACTTTGTGATTCCACACAGCTCTCTTCCCAGAAAGAGTTACAGATACTCTATTTCTATTCTTGTTCAAAGATGCAAACCACGAGAACAATATGTCTATACATGTATCTGTGATTGTATGTCTTTGAGAGAAAGAGAAAGAGAGAGTAGTGTAAAGTGCACACAATAGTATCCCCATTTCCCCTGATCCTATTTCCTGTTCTGCTCAGACAGCCATACTGTACATCATCAGAAATCCATCATTAAATACTGTCAGCACAAATTCAAAAGTTCAGCCAATAGGCTGTCAGTTCAGGAGTCACAGCACATACTGAACAGCAACCCCTTCTATGTGAACTATGGTGCATCAGATATTTGACACGGCAATGACTTAACGTGTAGTATTTTTCTGGTAATGACTTATGGAGGTTATGTCTATGTGTGAAACAACTATGTGACCCTATTTCTACATGTGTCCTGCAGAGACCATTACATGATTTTTGTTAATAGCTGGTAGCTTGGTAATAACTATACACAGTTGTGTTTAAAATTATTCAACCTCCACTGTAATAAAGTGTTTTAGCATGTTTGACATTTATTTTGGAGGTATGTTTGGGATCATTGTCCTGTTGGAAGGTCCAACTTTTCCCAAGTTTCAGCTTGGTCACTGACTGTATGACAACCCAAGATCTCCTTCTTCTTCTTCTGTGTACCTGAAACAGCGAAACAGGCCCAGAGCATGACTGACCCACCACCATGCTTCACAGTAGGCAAAGTGCTCTTTTTTTGTATTGGCCTCAATTCTGCTTCCTCCAGACATATCGTTGAGCCATAAGCCCACAGAGTTCCAATTTTGTCTCATCACTCCAGAAAACAGTATCCCAAAACCTTTGTGGTTTGTCCACATGGTTTTTGGAATACTGGAGTCGACAAGTCTTGTCGTAGTTCCTCAGATGTCAGCCAGAATTTTTTCTCCAACTTTCGTTTCAGGTACCGGACAGCAGTCGCTGACAGCATCCTCTTTCTGCCTCACCCAGGTAATGTTTCCACTGTGCTCTAAGCTTTAAACTTGCAAATTATGCTTCTGATTGTGTCTCTTGAAATGTATAATGTCTTTGCTAGCTTTTTATATCTATATCCTTGCTTATGAAGAGAAAATACCTCCTCTCTTGACTTCTTTGACCATTCCCTGGACTTCACCATGTTGCAAAGACACCATTAACTGTCTAGAAATAGCTGCTTAATTGCTGCTGGTTATGGTTCTGTTCACATCTACAGGTGCTTTCAACGCCTAATTAAAACCTCTGTTCTTGAGAGTTGTAATCTTTAAGGGGTTAAAGAATTTTGTCAATGAGGAAATTATAAAAAGGACATTTGTTGGTATTTTAGAAGAAAATATTCTTGTAATTGAAGTTGCATTTGTTTATTATCTGTAATTGTGATGCACTTTACTGTAAATAAATAACACACACACACAAGATATAGTTAACTATCATGTATACAACTGGCATAGAAATGTTAACTGGAAATATAGTTGAGGTAAAACAGTTTGATTAATCACAACTACAATCTGAATATGTGAGTAAACTTGGACACCATAGAAATGAGTACCATTAGCCCAAAATCCAATTAGATGTATTTTTAGTATAACATTGATAACTAACAACTGTTACTTAATTCTTATCACTGTACTCATGTAAGGAAGTAAAGATAAAACATTTGAATTATGCAAACAAAGAATACGAATATATATATCAATCAGCCAGAAACCAGAAAAGCACTGACAGGTGAAGTAAATAACATTAATCATCTCTTCACAGTGCCACCTCTCAAACAGTGGGATATATTAGGCAGCAATTTAGATAACTGGGTCAGAGCACCTCAGAAACAGCAGGTCTGGTATGCAGTGGTTAAAAACTACCAAACGTGATTCTAGGAAAGACAACCAGTGATGGGCAGATAGGTCATGGCACTAATGGCCACTAATGGGCAAAGACGCACTAATGTGTGTGTGGGGTGGGGGTGGGGTGGGGTCCAATCCCCCAGAAGATCCACAGAAGGATCTGTTGCTAAGATCTTAGTGCCAGATACCACAGCACACCTTCAGAGGTCTTGCAAAGAATGTTTTGGCAGCTCTTTAGGCAGAAAGTTTTAATGTTATGGCAGATTGGTGTACATAGTAATCTTGCTTTTTCTGATTCCTGTATTTCATGTGGTTCTCATCTGACTACATATTATACCTAGTTTCTTTTCTCTTCATGTTTATTTTTATCCACTTTTTCTCTTATACTCACAAGCACACCACAGCGCCTTTCCCTCATCATCATTTGCTTGTTCCAAGTATCTGTCCAGCTCAGCTGTATACCGTCCTCTTCCAACAGGGTGAGCTAAGGACAAGAGCACTTCCCATACTCAGTTCTCAAATCCAAAACCACAGTAAATCACAGATTCTCTCTGTCTAACCTACAGTCTAGAAGAAGTCCTTCATCACCAGTTTGAGTCAGCATGGTGAGCGGCACAGCAGGAATGTGTTACGCGTATGACCGTAATGCCACACCTCACGCAATGGACTTCCCCAATCCACATGCCAGAAAGAATGTCCTGCCAACAGACTAGTGCACTATATATGTGAAGACTGAGGAATCAGAGCTATTTCGCTCTAGAGTGCACAGATGGGTAATGTTTCGCTGTCAGTCATTTGTACTATTAAGTGAAATTCGTCAGATTTTGACTACTTAAGGCTAGGTGGTAAGCAGACACTTAAACTCCAAGGTGTATATATATATATACACAGTTTGGGGGGGGGTGTATGGGAGTGTCTGAGCCTTCTAGTACAAATTATATTATTGACATTGAGTAAAAAGTAGACCTTCGAAATATGCACAAAAATGAATGGGTTCTTAGTATTTGGTATGTCCCCTTTTTTGACCACTGTGCTTGTACACACAGCAGAATTTGACCCAGCATTTGACCCATCTGTGCAGTTAAACACACACACTAGGGGGCAGTGAACTAGATGGGCAACCCTATTCATGGTATCCAGTGAGCAGTTGGGGTATAGGGGCCTTGCTGAAGGGCACTTCAGTTGCATCTTGTCAGTACGGGGGATGGAACTGAGGACCTTATGGTTACAGGCCTTGTTCCTTAACCACAAGTCCACGGCTGCCCCTACATAATGGGTTGCACTCGAACTGGCATGGATTCCACAGGTTTGTGTAAAATATTAATACATATCCTAAGTGAAACATTCTCTTTGGACAAAGCACATTTATCTCTGAGAGGAAAAAACTTTGTTGCAATGTATCAAAGGATCAAAACAATGGCTGTGATCCAGTTCCTGTCCTTTTGAGTAATGCAGGCCACAGGCATGTGAGAGATGTGAATTTGAAAGACTGGAATTTTATGTTCTGCATGTTCCAGCATTTTTTGAAGGTTGTCAAAGGGATGACACATTCACTGTTATAAGTCACAAAAATTGTATAACCGTGGCTAATCGTGGCTAACCTCTCACTTTTAATATAAGGAAAAAACACAGAGTCATGTACATTGAGACATGTAGATAAATTTTTAATGTCAGCACCAGCTCTGAATTGCAAGTAGGCACAGAAACCCATGTCTTTTTTTGTTCTGCATACTCGCAGTGGTGGTTTGCTGTACAGGGATGTGTGCAACAGGTGCTGTCAGGTTTGGGGCTTGACCTAGTTGGTATGCAGTGTAAAAGATAGACTAGGTGTTCTTGGGACAGGGTTTCATGGGACATTCTCCTTTAATAACTGTGTTTGCTATTCTGTCATAATGACACGAAACGTATTTAAAGGCATGCTGCTTGAGCAACAATATAAACCAGTGGTATAATAAGACCTTTGTGTAAATCACTGAGTCATACCAGAAAGAAAGTCAGAATTAGGCTTGGTTAAGTAACCAAAATAACAGTTCAGTTCCATTTATTTGTTTTATTATGGCACTTTTAACAATGGTAACATGGTCACAAGGCATCTTTGTAGAAATCCGGATATGAAATTCACCCCAATGAACAAGTGTACTAGTATTAGTATATAGTATTGTATTGTATATCAGCAATAGCATATCACCTTCTGAAAAGCTTTCTATCAGGCTTTCTATCAGCAAAAGATGAGCAGCTTGTTCTATATCTTGTTTGTTGCAGACAGTAGCTGTCGGGATCAAAAAGTAGCTCTCTGTTCCTTACTTGTTTATGCTCCTTACTTTGTGCCTGCTGCCTCTCAACAGCATGGTCTTGGGACAATATTTTATCATAAACACATCAACAGAACCTGTTGTTAAATGAGTTGGAAAGGGATCGTTCTCATAACTTTTCCCTAATTTCTTCATAAACACTGTGGTATTCAATCAGTCTGGTTTTAATTTGAGACACAATTCTTGTTATAGTACATCTGGGCATGCTGCTTCTGTGCATATTCATGACCTTGTCACATTTTATGGACTTGTTTTCTCAGACAGCAACCACCGCTTACCCAATCCAATTTTTAGTTTAGCAGACTTGGCTCTTATATAGAAACGTGATGCACGCATTTAAACCCTTGGGTCTCACTTGAAGTTGGACTAATTCATTGTGGGTATTAACAGTTTCCTCTAGTGAGAATGTGAGCAACACGAGTCACACAAGTGCTGCAAAACTGGAAAACACTAAACAAAACTGGTTCAGTCTGGCTGGCTGTTTCAAAGGGAGACGAGAAGGTTGAAGATAGAGAGTGAGACATACATACAGCAAGTGTGTAATGGAGAGATAGAGACTACACTGTTTCCACTGCGCATGGCCTGCTGGCTTAGTGCCATGCTGGTGGGAATGTCTTATCACAGCCAGTGCGTGTCTTCTGCCATGTCTGCATTGCTGCCATTCACAGTGTGCTAAGTTAAATGATCTGAGATTACCGTGTATGTATTTACAGACTGGAAGGAAGCATGGGTTCTTTCCATCACCAATTGATACACTTCAGCCTTAGGATTGTTGTGCACTTCAAGGATGCTGATCTCAGGGTTTTCTATGTCTGGCTACTGAATATACCTGACAAGCCTAAAGTGCCCCCCTCCTTAAACTACAGTGTCTCAGACATGGAATTCACAACCCACTATTATTAGCTGTTCTATTTTTGTATTGAGTTTTTTAAAAAAACAATTAGGCATATAAATAATGCCTACTTGTATCTAATCCGTTCTGCAGGATGGAAGGTAAAAAAAACCATTTCTTTTTCACTGTGACAGCATGCTCTTATATTTAATATAATTAAATCACAATATTTTTATATTTATAATTATATATTTATATATTTAAATAATTCAATTTTAAGATAATATAAATATCCTACAAGATAATATAAATAAGTCTACAGTTCAGGCACCAAGGCCTCCATCACAGCAAAACAACATCTGAAATTGTCGTCCTTGGGCCAATTCATCATTAACCTTTAGTTTTCAAATACTTTGCAACTAAAGAGCCAAAAAGCAGGACTTAAATAGACAAACTAATCAAGGGAATCTCAAAACAGGTGGAAAAAACACCAACCAATACTCAGGTGAAGTTTCTAATATGGGTGCAGCCATTTTAATGCTAATTCTGGGATATGGTGTCTTGGCTGGGTTAACAGTTGCTCTAAACTCAAGACGTCACACTGATGTTTGGCAGTGATTGCCTGCTGTGTTAAATCATTCTGTGCTCCTATAGTGTACATGTAATGCTTATGATAATGTGTAAGAAAGCTAGAAAGCTAGAAACAGGCATGAATTAACATTACTAGCTAGCTAGCTAGCTGAAGAAGATGCCTTTATTAGCCACATATACATTACAACAAATTCTTTTGTTCACCTATCCCAGCTTGTTAGGGTGATGGGATCAAAGTGCAGGTTCAGTCATGATATAGCAACCCTGAAGTAAAGATGGTTAAGGGCCAAATAGTGGAAGTTTGGTGGAACTGGGGCTTGAACTACTGGCACTGAGTATAACTGTTGAACCACACCAGCCCTAAAATCCATGCTTGAACTTACAACCTCAGCATTTCTTCACTTGTTGTGTTGTATAAGTACCACACGCTAACTGGTTACACCACTGGAGCCACGAAAAATGTTAGCTACTAAAACCTTAAAAATTAGCTAGCCAGTTATTGTTAGCTTTCTTTATATACAGTCTATTGACAATTAAAGTGGTGATCACTTAAGCATATTTCAACTCACTAGGTTAATTATACAAACATGTTCAAAAATGTATTGCTCACATATGAAATCTTAACAATAAACTTTTCAAATTAGTTACGTTTGTAGCTAATTATTGTTTGTTGTTTTTCATCAGATGACATATTCACTCTTGCAAACATGTTTTAGAGCATTTCTATAAGTCATTTTGGATTAGGGTGTCTGGAGACTGGTTGGACTGGTTATTTTTATAGATGATACTTTCTTGTGACCTTTGACGAGGCACTGTCTATGAGACTCTTGTAATTGTCTGCATATCTTGGCAAGCTGTATGAAGACAGATCTGTCTCCTTGAGTTATACACTATGTGCCTTTTCAAAGAAAATCAGAAACCTACTATTCCTGAGTGAACAACTTGACTTAAAACAATACTGTACAATACATTATATATTACAGATTGACAAATTTATTTCTAGATCTGGTTTAAATGTACCATGTGTTCTTCAGCTAACATTTGATTAAGATTTGTATGCAGTCCAGGCTGCGATAGACTGGCGCCTGTCTAGGAAGTATATCTGCCTTGTGCCCAGTGATTCCGAGTGGGCTCTGGACAAAACCGTAACCCTGAAGGACTAAGCAGATAACAAAATGACTAACTGACTGACTGACATATGCAGTCCATGCTTAATAAGTTCTGCATGTCAATAACCTATTTCCAAACCTGAGAAAGAGTTGTAGTGAAGTGGTAGTGATACCTTAATAGTTATATTAGTTCTTATTGTATGCGTATACATTTAGTTGTAGTAACTGTAATACATCAAACAGCTTCCTATCCAGTAAAATGAAGTATACTGTGATATATACCGTATCCATGTGTGTATCCGTGTGCCAGAACAGTGTGCTGTCCCAGCTGTAGTAGTAGCAGCAGCAGCACTTAAAGCTCAACATTCTTCACGGTGCTGTTTGCTTGCTGCCTGCTGATGTGTGCACTATCATCTGGAACTGATCTGAGTTTGTGTGTGTGTGTGGAGCTTTAGGGGTCATGACCTTCTGACCCTGATGCAATCTGTTTGCTCAGGACAGCGCTGCGGGAGAGAAGCAGAATATATCAGCCTGAGCAGAAAGCAAAAAGCAGCAGTACAATCTCGCTGTGAAAGGATCTACAATATAGACAGGTGCAGCGGCGGTTTTGTGAGCATAGATTTTGGTGGGGCTGGATAACAACAATGACATCAAGTGAAAAGGATGTCATGCTTAACTAGGCTAATATCTAGTGCTGTTTTAGAGTAGCCACATTACAGGCCGTTGAGAGTCTAGAAGATTATTTCTTCAGCTGTGTTTGATGGAGCAGGTGTGTATTCCATCACCACATGAAAACAACACTTCAATCACACACACCAGATCTTGATGAATGTAAGATTCAAGTTGAAAACGCTTGTTTGAAGATGCTTTTTGGTGGCATCAGATATACTGATACATAATGTCCTGGAGGTTCTCAGTTGACTTCAGGTCTGGGGAAAGTGAGGGCAAGTGAGTGTCATCAATGCCTTTGTCAATCAATAACTGCCTACATGTTTTGCCCACACGAGGACAGGCATTATCCTGTACCGTCAGTTAGGGTACCCTTGGCTATCACATGGAGGTTTATACATTTAAATTGCACCTGTAACTTGTGCTTTTCTGAAATGTCTCTTATCTGTGAAGGGAACTGGGCACCAATGGCACACTTTTGTGTTCACTTTTGTGAAATGGGCACCAATGGCCCATTTCTACTGTTCTCTGGCAAATGCCAATCGAGCTGCACAGTGCTGGGCTATGAGCACAGGTCCCACTAGAGGATTTCAGGCCCCAATTCCACCCTCCTGGAGTCGGTTTCAGATAGTTTGGTCAGAAACATGCACACTATTAGCCCTCTGGACATCATTTTGTAGGGCTCTGGCATTACTCCTTCTCTTCCTGCTCACATAAAGAAGCAGCTACTGGTTCTTCTGCTGGGTTGATACCATTTCATGGGCCTGTCCATGTCCTGGTATCTCCTCCATGCTCTTGAGACTCTTCTGGAAGACAAATTTCCTTGTGACAGCATGCATGGATACGCTATCCTGGAGGAGCTGGACTACTTGTACAACCTAAATGGGCTGTAAGTACTGTAACATGCTAGCCGTAGTGAGAAGGACACTATCAAATTCCAAAACTAGAGAACAATCGTCAGAAAGCACAAGGAGAGAGTAATTGTCTGGGGCCACCACCTGCAAAATCATTCCCTGTTTGGGTGTTGTCCTGCTGTTGTCTTTCCAGTGCATCTATTGTTACTTAAATTTGCCCCAAAGTTCACAATCACATATGATTCCTAAATGGACAAGTAGATATCTCCAAAGCTTAAATGACTTGGTGTTATACTGTGGTAACTGATTGGTCCATTAATTTTTTACATTTTTTGAGCAGCCACCAGAAAAGTGAGATGCATGTCCATCTTGTTTTTTTGCAGCCTCAGTGTGGGAAACAAGGTCACCATTACACATTGTAACTGATGAAAAAATATGGATTTGTGAATGAGTTGCTGATTATAATGCATTATGATGTATTCCATTACAGTAACAGGTATACTAACATAGCAAATGCATAACATAACACGGCAGTAATGGTTGTGTTAAAGGTACAGCAGCATTTAGGAATTACAGCACTGTATTGGCCACTTTATTAGATACACTAATTTGTTGTTGCACCTGCTAAGACTGTAGCTTGTTGTTTTTATAGCACTTTTTGTCCCCTTCATCAGTTGCCAAATCATGTTTGACTGCTTCTAAAAAAAATAAATTAAGAAATTATTAAAAAAACTGCTTCTGACACATGCAAACCTGCATCACACTACCATAACACTGAGCTAGATTTTTTGGGAACAGGGGTGAATCTAATAGTGTTTTTGGACACACACAATTATAATAATAATGATGATGATGATGATGATGATGATGATAATGATGATAATAATAATAATAGTAGTAGTAGTGGTAATCAACCATATTATCAAGCTCTGTGCACACATGATTAAAACCACATATTATATGGCTGACAAACTGGAATAGCAGGTGTATAGTCTAGAGTATTTGGTAAGTGATTGCTCATTCCCTTATAAAAATGCAGGTGATATTTACATATGAAAAATTACATGAACTTGACACCTGGTTTTTAGACACTGCATGTTATGTTGCCCACACTTTTCACAGGTAGTGGTTTTTCACATGTAGTGTGTGTGTGTGTGTTTAGTTACAGATTTGATTGTTTAAAATTATTTAAAAAATTTAAACATTGTTTTTCAAGTTATTATTTTTTTCACATAATTAACACTATTTTTTTCAGATTCATGTATTATCAAATTTCTTTAATTATTATTAAATTATGTATTATGTATTATTTATTATCAAATCTTTAATTATTTTTTCAATAGCCCAAGTCATTTTATTTACCAGGAGTGATTTTACATCCATCTTACTTAATTAGTTCATTTTCATATTTACATTATGTCATTTACCTAAACATGACATTTAAACATTTACATGACATTTACCTAAATTAATTACTCAGCCAATCACAGGTGGAAAAACTGAATACACATAAATCATATGTACACATTTCATACTGTTTAGGGCAGCAGTGAGAACGACTACAACACAACATTGATCCACATGGCATGAAATACAAATGCAGCCTGAAAAAATTGACATGATGGTAAATATGATCATTAAACCCAGACTGGGTTGTAACGCGAACACCATTGGTCTATTTCAGAAAGTGGACTGCTTGGATATTAGATAAGATGAGAATGAAACAGTAATATGTGTGTATAACACTGTGTGGAAGTTTTTGGTGTATCTAAAGGTAAATAATGATATTATAATATAGACTGACAGGGCAAACATTACAAACATGAGCCCAATAAAGTCCTTAAGAGCAGGTTACATAGCACAACTGTTTAATGTTGTAACTAAGAAACAGGTCATGCCATTGAACTGAATAAGAATGGGTGGATACCAAAAATACCAAAAATAGAGAGATTTAACTAACACACACCTCACATTTAAGACTGGATTTGACTTGGGATTAACCCAGGTGTAAAAAAAAACAAAAACAAATTATATGATGACTACATACATATATATATATATATATATATGTCACATAATGAGTCATGGCTCAGATCTATCCCACACATAATGCTTAATGTGACACAATGTTGATTATTTTACAGGGTTGACTGCATGTGGGAAACAAAAGTCTGCATGCCATGACTTTAAATATGGCTATTAAAGTTGGACCAGTTTTGGCCCCCAATGCACTTGCCATCGCCCTAACTGAACTGTAAGTGCCTTAACTTTGGCCTGGAATTGTCTGCTACATGGGTATAAAGAGCTCTCTGTTTGTATGAGGAGGCAGATAATAACAATGCTTAAAATACGATGTGAGACTCATCAGATATGTGCTGACCAATTTTATTGATGCAGCTCAGCATCTTGGGTCAGTAAAGGCCATGTTCCACACTGACACGTAACCTGGTAAAAGATAACTGTTGATTAAAACCACCATCTTGTATAATTTGTATAATACACTATATTATACATATATGTTTTGCGTAGTATTCCTAAAATAGATGACATGTACACAGCAAATACTAACTAATTTTTTTTTGTTTTTAAACTAAATATATCAAGACGACAATTAGTGCCTGAAATCATGTGGAGGATAAGAAAAACGACGGCCATTTGGAGAAAACACGCAAACACATAATATTAACCAACAGAATAATTATACAGACATTAAGCAAAATCTAAAAACAAAGTATTTAGCAATAATTGGCATTTGATTTCTTTTTACATATTACAATAGTATGAATATTATTAAAGGGGAATAGTTTAAACATTCACACCTGAAGGCAAACTCACCATGTTTGCCTGTGGCGCCTTGTTGTTTGCCCTGTTTACTTTTGCTGATCAGCCTTGAGCATCACATGGCAGCTCTGTCTTGGGTAATAACCCATCCTGTACACTTCCCTGACACACATTTTCCTTACTAAATGAGAAATGCTGCATCAGCTTCCTCACTGGCTTCAAATAGTAAAGTGGGAAAATGTTGGCCAGTGTTTGCCACAAAGAGTGTTGCTTTGGGGAAAGATCCAGAGGCAGTTTTGTGTCTTTGGTACTCCCTTGGCTAAGCAACTAAGAGCAGAACTGTGAGAATGAATAATATGTTACACAGCAGATCTGTACTGTTATACTAAACACTGACAACATTGAGTCCTGCGTTTGCAATGAATCACAAGTTATACGTATTACTAAAAAGCTTCTGCTTCCGCTTATTTTAGCTTGGGGGAGGGGGCGTCTACTTAATAAGTGTTAATTTGTGTGGGAGAGAGAGAAAGAGAGGGAGAGAGAGAGAGAGAGAGAGAGAGAGAGAGATTGTCTTTCGTCCACCTCTGGTCTGCCAAAAACAAACACGGACACCCGATCCAGCACTGAATCATGGCCAAGAAGTGGCTTTGGCCTCTAAACATGAGGAGGGCTTGCATTTAGGAGTTGTTGACGCTGAAATCTGAAGTCAATTCAAGGTCAGAGGCTGTTCTCCAGGCAAAAATACAGAGCTTGCTGTTTTAAATGGATTTGCAATGTACAGTGAGGAACCATTGCTGTGTATTACTTATAAACTACCCCTAGTTTAATACATTTAAAAGACTCGACAATTAGTCAACAAGCTGGTATATACCAACTGTTTTTGGTATACTTTATACTGTTTGTGACTATGTCTGTTCAGATCTATAATAGGCCACTCTTTATCTTTGCTGAACACTGTCATTGCCATTTTCTATTTATTATTGCATGCCGTGTATATGTGTAACTAGGTGTATACATGTTATTGAGTCAGGCTACGGCAGTGCAATTATACCCAATGAGTTTATCAGGTTTGATATTATGATTCATCACAATTTCATAATGCAGCAAGTTTGTTTGTGAACATTCCCATTGTTTTGAGTTAGACTCCACTGGCGTGTGCTTTAGCTGTTAGATCGTGCATTTGCATGCTTTCGCTCCAGTCGCTGAACCAGTTTGCCAACCTAAAGATAGAAGCCCATATGACTAACTAGAATCTTTTCATCAACTTTGTCTGGGACTTCTGAGGTCAACAGTGTAAACCATGCAGGTACATGGTACAACGCGGTGCAATGCGCAGCATAAAGGCAAGCATGAACAACAGCAGGCTGTAACACACATCTTACATGTGTTAGGTTTTTTTACGTGAGGATCCAGACGCTGATGGAATGGCAATGGCAGATGCAAAGAGTGAAAAGAAAAAAAACATGCAGATTGTTTTCATAGAAAATCAGAATACACATGCAATCGCGTGCCATCAACTATTCTGCTGTACAAACAGAAATGCCTGGCAGCAGAACCCTCCCAGGTGACAAACTGCTTTGTAAAGTTTTGTGCTGGATGTTTTGAGAAATTACACCCATCTGGGCCCCTGATGCTACTCCAAAAAACCTACCGCAATACTACTATTTTAAACTACAGCTCAAAGCAACACCAAACAGATGAGACAGACAACCTGAGTAAAACTTCCATTTTTTTATTATCTGTTACACAAACCAAGCAGCTGAACTCCAGGGCCAGATTGCCCATGTGCTTCATAACCTACAATATATGATATTTACATCTGTTATCAACTTCACAAAATTACTGTAGTGACAATTCACATATACATATATATATATAATATTTATAAAAAGATCAGAAGTATCGACAAAACTCAAAGTACAAAAAAAGCTCAAATCTACGAGAAATTAAAACTGTGGTAACTTTAGTGCAAAGGTGATACCAGTACAAAAATACTGCTGGCTGGTTTACAGGGATTCAGTATAAAAGCAGCAGGGTTACAGGTGTGTGTCTGCGATGGGAATGCGGCGGAGCTCGACAATCTGAGAGTTGGCCGCGCTCGCTCCGTCATGACTGCCGTGGATCGACTCGCTGTCGCTCAGGTTTAAACCAGAACCTGTGGAGTTTGTCATATGAATACTGTTAAGAGCTAATCATACAGTATCTTACACACATTCAGTTATACAGGTGCACTTTAAAGGTACTTAGTTAGCCTGTCCATTATTAATAAAGGCGCCGTTACTAAACACATATCATTATTGTGGATCATTATGTATATGTATATGTATGAATTCTATGTAAAAGCTATTCTGTTGTCCCATATAAGGGAGCAGAAATTGTCTCACAGACATTCCACATTCCATAGGAAAATAATGATGATGATGATGATGATAATGATGATGATGATGATTAATTGTTAATATTATTATATTTTAGTAACAGCATGCCCCATCCTGTTCTTATCCCTTAGATTCCTTAGATGCTCACTGGCTGAGATCTGTCGGCAAAACCTATTATTATTCCTGGAAACCAGTATAATTTACATGTTAATTACATGACGCTGTTATTTAATTCTATGAAGACGTGACATGAATCACACACAAAGTAGTTTGTGTAACTAGGACAGGAACAAAATCAGATTGTTCTTGGTGTAAATTTTTGTTGCATTTTTCAGTGTCAGATTTCCCAAGGTCAGTTCTCTCACTGAGAGACTCTGGTCTTGAATTCTTTGAATACAGATTTGAATAGTTTAACAGTCTACTTTCTCTATTGACACGATGGGGCGTATTGTTATTGAAAAATAATCATGACTGGCGGTTATGAGGCACTCAGACAGCGGACACCGTGTTTTTTCCCTCTTATACCACAGCAAATTGCCAACACTAGCATTTTTTATTTATTACATAACGACATATCATACATTTGAACAGTGGTGGACAAAGTACCCAAATCATGTAGTTGAGTAAAAGTACAGATACCCAAGGTAAAATATTACTCCAGTAA
>JAOVVF010000028.1:10068692-10084213 GCA_028565595.1 Duopalatinus emarginatus | reverse complement strand
GCGTGTGTGTGTGTGTGTGAGGGGGGGGGGGGTAATTTGGGGTGGGGTTGTCTAATGACTCATACAGACAGAAAGTCTGGCACTTTGATCATTTCGTATATAGTAGCTGCACTGTAAGTAATATGAAAGTGAAATCTGAATAAACTGAAAGAAAAAGTTGAGGGAAAGCCGCAAATTTTTTTTTCACTTTAACGACAATTAAAGAGAATCAAGTTGCTAATTTAAACTATGCAAATATCGTAGTAACAGTGTTTCATTGCATAGTATTATTCTACTTTATTCTAGTTCCAAACATTGGGTGACACAGACATAAAAATGATTAAAGCAGGATTTTTTTCTCTGTAGTAACTGGATAGATGCCAAGTTAACTCACCCACTGATTAGGACCTCAGGACATAAAGACGCAAAGGATACAAAGTCTTGTATGCGCAATTTACCGCCACCATAATTAGACAATTACACTGGAATCGACAAATCACACAGCAATCAAGACCTTCTGGGTGGCTTGACTGTACGCCCTTGACACATTTACATCCACATATTTTACTGCATGTGATTACAGTGTGAGAAATAAGATTCAGATATCGAGTCAACAAACCTAACCGATCACTTTAGCGTGTATTCAGTGTCCGGCTGCATTCCGACAATGAATTGGTCTCAGTGGTGGTAAAATAAAAATAATAATTAACAATTGCCAATCAGTGCTATTCTGGTACATTACACTGACACTTCATTATATCCAGTAAATTGAATTCTAAATCTCACACCTCCTCCATGGCACTGATGAGGTTTTGTGTAGACTTGCTGATCTCTCCTCCCCCCACTGTGGCTGCACCGCTGCTCTGAAACACTCCGTCAGCACTGTCACGGCCGTTCATCTCCACTGTGTAAGTCGCCTTGGCAGGCCAGCACAGCTGGTTATGCATGAGGAAGTAGACAGCAAACACGTACAGCCCCTGCAGACAAAAAAATAACAGATTAAAATGTGTGAAAATATTTTATATTTACAAAATTAAAGACTTCACAGTTTCCTCTAAGAACAGTAAAATCCTCCACAGTAATAATTTCCTAATTTATCTTCACCTTATGGTGTATAGTTTATTTCACAATGTCACTCAGTGGAAAAGTCCATATTTGCCTTGGAGCTGAAGGTTACAAATCACACAATCAGGAAATTCCTCACACCACATTCCGCAACAGCATGACGTCATTGCCGTCAGCGTGACATAATAGTTGGTTGGTAAGGTCATGGTTTGCACATCATTTTCGACAGTACCACTGAACTGATAATCAGGAAGCTCAAGCAGGTGCAAAATATCTCACTACCACTAAACATCTCAGCACAAACCATGAAAGATTGAAAGGACTTGAAAGGTGCTCTGGGCTGAAATGTACTGTATATGATAAACATAAAAGACTTTGGAAGCCTTATGAAGCTGTTACAAAGCACTTATCTAATTCATGGTGCATCATTATTATTAACCAGTACAGCAACCTGTTCAGCTTATTCTAGATTTCTGTACCTCTAAGAGGAACCCTCTCTGATGGAGAACCCTTTCTACAAGTTTTTTTTACACAAAGGTGAATGGAAGACTGCTTCATCTATCATGTATGACTAAATTTAAAGTTACGTCTTCCACAACTTTGTTTTAGTCTTGGCAGAGATGGTGTGGTATGAACTCTAACTCTTAAGGTTCTTCAGCGGTTCTTTTGATTTTTAGCTCTTTAGGTGTAAAAGCTCTCTGTTGGAGGGTTCTACCTATAGTAGTGCCTATAGGATTTTTCCCTAGAAAGACAAACCGAGGTTCTTTATTTAACCTACAAAGGTCCTACCTGAAATCCTCTTTGACTGAGAAGCACTCTGTTGTACTGTAGATGTATACATTACACTATTAAAGGTTTTTTCTTTTTTTATCCAGAATGTGAGGGCACCAGCACTTTTTTTAAAATAATCTTTAACGCTTTTGCATTATATATTTGCTATTTACATGCATTTTAACTACCTTTAATACACATCATACATTCGTTTTCATACAAGTTGAGCCACCATCATAGAGCTGTTAAATAGCGAAAGAAACATTTCTAAAAGACTTATGTGTTGTACTGAGTGCTATAATAAAGCTGTAGTCAGATATCCTGATATTAACAGCAGGTATATTTTGCCTACTTTGAACTTTATTTTTCACATCAATACCCCATAGACACAATCATCATCTTTCCAGTTCAGGAACACACAGGTGTGTATGTCCTCGCAATTGTAAAGTTAGTAAACACAGACTGAATACATATAGGCCTGCATTATCCCATTTTATTGGACCATAAATGGAGTCTAAATTCTGCTGAATGGTGAATAATGAGGTGAGTGGAGCATAATCAAAGCTCTCCTCCAAGCAAATTAGCACACAAATGACTAGAGGCTATCACTGCATGCTTAATTACTCTCATGTGTCATCTAACCGAGTCTCCAGGTCCAGCTGATAGGTCAGTGAGAACAAAAAAACGAGACAGAAGAAACCCTTATAGGTAGGATCAGAGAATACAGAATGACTGAGCAAGCGGGACTTATACAGTACAATAATAGACAGAATAGAAGAATAGATAAAAGGTATCCAGACGGTGAGGGCACCAACACTAAAAGATCTGCCACCCACAGTGAGAGTGTGAACATAGTATAAGGTTTAAATAAATAAGACCATAGGTCTATATTACACCAGAATCAGAGGTCCTTAGTTTGCGTGATGGGGAATGCATATGTAACGGAGTAGAGAGATAAGTAGGGGCAAGGCCATGCAAAGCTTAGGTTAACAGCAGGAGTTTGTCACTGAAACATTCTGTAACTGGAAGCCAACGTGACTGATGAAGGATGAAAGTAATTCTGGATATACTAAAGAGAGAACAGCCTGAGAGTTTAAGCCTGTAAACCACAGAATAATGTAGATGTAATGAAAGCATGCACCAGCATTTTTAAAGGTAAGCATAGGGTGAAGTTTAGTAATATTGCAAAGATGGAAAAATGCAGACTTGTTTACAGATGTGGAACAAAGCTGAGACATAAGTCAAATAGAACACTTGGGTTTCACTTGATAAAGGATTGGCTGATTTGAGGATCATCAACAGCAAGGATGCAATCTGGCTAGACAAATATAGCTGAATTGATATCGACAATCAGCAAATCATGTTTAGCTCGACATAAAGAAACAAGAAAATAAACATGCACTGTTAGTTTAATACACATACAGTCAGTGACACATGCTTTTGACACAGTGCCCATGTCAGTGATAACGTAATGAGTAGCCTGATGAAGATGAAGATGAAAATTTATTTATAGATTTTAAGCCCAAGAATAGGAACGGAAATCTAATTGTGGACATGTGCTCCATGATACAAATGCTTGTTTCATGCTGGTAATGAAACAGTGCTGAAGCAAAGGCTGACAAAGCAAAGGCAGAATCTGGCAACGTAAACTGCGCCATGACAATTCAATTATCTTCATATTTACCACATGCCATTTTCCATTCTGGATCTGGCCGTAAATGTTGAAACAGAGATGGACATATTGTGTGGTCATGCAATTTTGTTTCGCCAGGACCAGATTTGCTAAAGTCACACTGTGAGGAAAAAACAGACGTACTGCAGCCTGCATCTGTGCTCCACTTGGATTAATTAAAAGCTCAGGAATGCAGTATATTGTTTTATTGGTTTAATGACTGTTTCCTGATTTAAGCTGAACACATTCACATTCCATATTTGCTAGAACAGATCTCCCATGCAGACATATCAATGGAAGAAGAAGATAAAAACTAGCAAAAACAGATTTTTTCAAGCACTTTTAGGTGTCCAAAAAAACAAATGCACCCAGTAAAGTCATGTTAATTCTTCCTCTACTTCTTCTTCTGTTCTCACAAATGAGTTTTAGACATCAACATGTCACACACAACGCTTGGCACTAAATCATAGGTGCTCTTTCTTACAGGACTAACCACTAACAGACAGAACAGCACCATTAAACAACTTACTACAGTTAACGCAACAGGGCAACAACAAAGACAACAGGATCAACATGGAAAATCGGCGTCACGGAAAAAAAGAGCTTTCACGAAAAAGAGAGGGGAAGTGAAGATTATTGAAAACAGACTCAACCTGCTACAACGGCAGCAAGAAAAGCAAGTGAAAGATACAAATGTTGCGAAGCTGCTGAAAGGTTGAAATACCTCCAACACAGCTACACTGCAAAAAAAAACAAAACTTTAACACGTCTAAGTTAAATGATTTTATTCCAGTCTGTTTTGCAATGTTTGTTCCGCCGCCTAATCTCTAGTTTTGATTACATTCCTCACATTTCAGTCCACCCAGCGCATGTTTCAGTTTAGTCATCGGTGCAGACATTTATCATGCATAGGTTTAAGAAATCAGAAATATTTCTTCATTTTGCATCAATGCCACATCCTTGTGCACACTGGTATGAATTTTAGTATAGCTGTTGTAACAAGCTATTACTATTTAATATTCCAGAGTGGAAAATCATAGATACATAGCATGGCGTAAATCAAATTACATCTAAAAATGTATATTATGTTTATATTGGTTGGTGTGGTACAGCGGTAACATCATTGGGTTCCCATGTGAGAGACCTGGGTTCGATTCCTGATCCGGGCAGCCAGTCTGTGCTACACCAATAAGGGTCCTTGGGCAAGACTCCTAACACTACATTGGCCTATAGTACCTGTAATACCAATAACCTTGTAAGTCGCTCTGGATAAGAGCGTCTGCCAAATGCCGTAAATGTAAATGTTTATATACACTTGATCTAAAAGTGAAAAGATTTTAAACATCTTGAAAGTAAATTAAGTTGTTGGTGCACTTTATACCCTGCTATACTTCATCTTGTGCCCTTTGTCCCAAAAGCAATCTTACAGTAAAGCCTGGACACATCCATCCTAAAACATGATAAAGCTGATATACACCATCTGTCTCCATCTGGCCTGTGTGTGTCTGTGTGTGGTATACAAACAATCAGTGCTTTTTTTTAAAAATAACAATCATGAATTATAATCATGAATATAATGTGAAATCATGAAAATAATTTCACATCATTTCTGCGAAATAATGGATGTGATCAAGTATCCGACCTATTCATATGAGTACATTCATAAGTCCAGTGGACTTATTTATCAACAGGGCAAGAGAGAGACCCAGGACAGCATCCCATAATACCCCGTGTGGATCATTTCACTAGGTGATAAAGACACGGTGCCGTCACATCTGCTCATTTGTTTGTGTGCTCTTAATTTACGTTATCATAAAATAAAACAGTCAGCTGGTAAACATTATAAGACCATGTGATGAAGAATTAACAATTTACAGCACGATCACTGCGTCACATTTCCCCGGCTGATAATGAATCAACAGCTTAACAATCTGAATTAACTAAGAATAAGACATCAGATATTAATTAAAAACAATTTATAATACCTAGTTTTGTGATTAGTTTTGTGATCAGTAAATATGACAAAATCACATCATAAAGTGTTTCAATATAAGTAATATAATAAATTACAAAAAGTGTCAATAGTATTCTTTAACCAGTCCTCTCAACCTTACTAACCCAATAGTATTTCTTGTTCTTTACTGTAGCTTTATCAATGCATTTTTATAACTGTATTTTCTAATTAATGAACTGTAGTGTGCTAATACAGATCTGAGTCAAATATTTTCTGGGTAATAATTAGTGATGGATGTGTCTCCCCTGAGGCATCTCATTAGACATGCTGTGGTCCAGATGAAGTGCGTCTAAATGAGACATGACTCAGAGGAAAGAACACATGCAAAGATAAGAAATGGGATTGAAAAGAAAAAATAGGACAGATGTGATCTGTATTTGATGGATATGATTATTAAACTCACTTGCACCTATTTTTTTTTTTTTTTTTTACTCTCTGTTGTTCTTTTGCCGGCCTAATCTGTGTATATAGCCATTGCTTTATATTGTCTTTTTGTTGTAGTCTTGTACGTGTTTGCAAGACGATTTTTTTACAAGCATTAAACAATATAATATAATCGTAAAAGTAAATTGCATGATGTGAATTGTTTAGATACTGATTAGGGCGCTGTAAAGATACAGTCTGACACAAGGACATGCCATTTCAGCATAGGTCTTATCACCCCATTTTTTTTTTCTGTAGATACTGCTGACAACTCTGGGTGCCTAAATTTGACTTTCTCCTTGCATAAGGATTATTGTAAAACTCACTCTCAGTATGCAGTAGCTTAAGGAATCAATATTATGTAAGAATCCTCAGTGAGCCACAAAAAATCAATAGGCTAAAGATGTAAGTAGGTATTTTGTCTACTTAGCTCTGATACAGGCCAGTAACTTAAGTTTACTCTTGTTTTATGAAATGATCCAGCATGACATGTAGTCTTGATGATAGGCAGGATTTGTGTGCAGTGTTTTTACTGGAGCATGTAAACGTATTTTAGTTGGCAGTTCAATCAGGTGCAGCCAAACACCATGTCTTATCAGTCCACTTACAGTACTGTATAGTGATAATTCTTTTTTTAAATATGACCGTACATCTAGCAGAATGCTTTAACAGATGATGCCTGGTAATCTTACACAGATAAGATTAACTGATAAGATGGAATAAACTTTATGAACATAAAGATATCGCAGGCCTGTCATTCTTTGAATTACATAACAAAAGTAATTCCCTGGTTCATCCAGAAAAAAACAAAAACTTGAGACTGACTAGTCGTACTGAAAAAGTAAGTAACTGGAGGATTTAAAAGTTTTGTGGTTTTACATGTACCCTTATTAATATGTGATGTGAAAAATAAGCATGGAAAATGACAAAGTGAATGACAAACTGACAAAGTCAAAGGGCAACAGATGGCTAAGTACAGCTTGTTTCTTGCGTTTGATGAATTACAGATAAATACGTACCAGCAAGATGTTGAAGATGACAAGGAGAATAAGCATCCAGAGATATCTGTACGCCATATGCAGGCCAGCCCACAGACACACCAGTGAGACCAAGGCGTACAGGTACAACACCATGGGAACCTCTGGGGAACAGAAGCCAAGACATACTTGTAAACAAACACAAAGAAACACTTGACAAGTTAATACATATATGTGACATTGCTTTTCAGTCTATATAAGAAGTGCCCTAACAGGCTCTACAAGAAAATGGCTTGGTGGACATGAGCACAGATTCACTGCTTTGTGCCTGTCAGTGTTTCCATAATATCCAACATTCTCTGCTTTGGCAAAGTGGATGAGTGGGTATGTTTATACTCCTTGAACTGGTGCCCAAAATGACTGGCAAGGTGAGTGAGTCTTAATTAGGAGCCTTTACTTAAGAGCTGTAAGGCTTGGCCTAATGCAGATAATCAATCAGCTGCATTCTGGGGAGGCTATAAAACAAATGAATACAACTCCAACCAATCTTAGTAGAAGTAAGCCGAAAGCTTGCGAATGATGCCATAATTGTTCAAAATTGATGATTAGAAACACGTTTGTTTAAAGGTCTTGAAAAACTTTTATTGCCATTACAACATAACATCGGCACTCAGTATTCCAATTTGAACCTTGCCTGACATCAGGCATGTTATCTTAAATCTCCTTATTAAGCACAACTCACAATGAACTGATGACTTGGATAAGATGTGACACAGGCTACGTGTAAAGGCACACTGTGAAAGGTCAGTCAGGTTACCAGGTCATGACTATTGATCTCAGTGCTGCACGTCCGCCAATCAGTACCGTTAACCTTACCTATAGTAATCTCTGGCGAAAAACCTGCAATCAATTTAATACATTCATGTTACCTCATATGTAATGTGTACTGCTAGGAGATGTATGATAATGCTGTGATAATGCTGATTGGACTTTATGAGATCTGCCTCACCTCGCTTTCCTGACTTGAACATTGTTTTATATGTCAATTTGATCACAGTATTAAGAGGTGAATACTACCAACATATAACATCCATAAAAGCCACCATTATTTTGACCATTATTTGAATTGGAACACCTACCTTACTTTTTTCAGCTGTGACTTATTGCATTTGAACCTTCTGAAAACTCTGCTTACACATCAGTGGCTGATTTTGATGAATGAAGCATCAGTATTTTAAAGCTGTTTGAGTGAAAATTCATTATTTATCTATATCTGAAATCACAAATAGCAGTGTATTGAACTACTGCCTCTGTACACTTTGGCCTTGCCCTCACCTAGCATTAGTCTGTTCCCATCACTAATGTTCATACACACCCCCAAAACAGTACCTGTCACTACAAATACTTTCATCTTGAATAAATGAATGTGAGAGGATCCTTGTATTTCCAATAAAATTAGGGACCACTTATGCTGTTTTTTTTCAGAAAACAGTGACGTTCACGTTTCTGAGCTAATTCAGAAGTAAATCTGTTGGGTCGGCAGGAACGGGTTGGGAAGCTTAGATCATAATGGAACCAGAGGTACACGTTGACCCTAATCATAGACTGACTCATACAGCACTTTCCAATTGGAAGGCAGCTTTTTAGGTAGGCAGCATTTTGGGCAGCATTTCTGTGCTCATGAGAAAAAGACTATGCTAATGTGAAGGCAGCTGCCCACTGAAGTGCCTGATCTAAAAGAAGAACCAATTGTTTATCCGTCTTAGTGAAGGTAATCCTATAATTCTTTTACCGGAGTTCTTTGAAAGATTTTAGTGGACCAACGTATTGCTGTCATATAGAAGGGTCATACAACTGGTGACATGCGTGGTGGCACATTGCTCTGTTGGAAGAGACCAAACACATCAGAATGAACGCAGGACATGAATGGGTATAACTGATCAGAAAGGAGGAACACATAGTGTTTACCTGTTAGAGACCAGGGTTCCAATGGAATATCCCACCTATATACCAATTACCAATCTATACCAGTTTTTCTGTAACGACCGCACCCATTTTTTACTGGTATAAATGCTTTATATGTGAGTGGTTTGCTTGTTTCCAAGATATCGAGCATTGTTCAAGTACAAACAACATGTCAGGACACATCTCAGAGCTGTAAGATTTGACCGGACTATGGACAAACACAGCTTTTCTGTTAAGCATACTTGCTATTTGGAAGAGACACGACATGGTTACAGACTTGAAATACCTGCCTTACAAAAATAACTGATCACAAATCATCTTTCAGTGAGTGTATCCTGTGTTTATGCATAATAATTTATGCCTATAAGGACACCCTGTACTAGGCAGCTCATTGTTAATAGTAACAAATTGCTACTAATAAATTTGTTGTCCTTCTGTTTAGTGTCATGTCCACCATCACTGCTTAGATATCTATACTGCAGCTCACATTGTTTAGCCTACAGTACGCGAGTTAAAATAAGTACTGATTATGTATAATGACCTAAAAGAAGGGTCAAAATGTTGCCCGGTGAGGCAAAAACCTTTTGACAGATGTAGCTACTAAGTTGGCAGCCGTCAGAATTAAACACATCTACTAATTTGGTTTTAAAAAGCAGGCCTCTGTCTCTGAGGTTCGAGCAGTTGGCCTGGGTGATATACTGGCCGGACCTAGATGTGAAACGTAGGTCACACATTCCTCACCTGACAGAGAACACAGGCTGCAAAAGTCAGCGTTTACCAACTGGGCTAGTACAAAAGTGTTACTTCCACTGCTCTGACGCTTCGTTCTTCATCCATTTACGTCAATCATCCTTCAAACTGTTTTCCTCCTGCAAACTTCGTCCCACCTCTTTCACCTTCACCATCCCTTCTCCACTCTTTCCACCATCCTCCCGCTTCTTGCTTTCCTCACCTTTCTTTTTTTTAATCTGCTTCAGCCAAAATATCTCTTCGTCCCTCCCTCGTCACCTACCCGTGCTTTCCATCCCTATAAGCACATTCCTTTCCTTTGCTCGGGAATGAATTGGCCTCTACAGAAGCAGCATGTTCCCAAAAACCGGAGGAGTAATCTCGCTAGACAGACAGAACAGACCTGAGAGCTTCTGGTTAAAGAAAAAAACATGCTAACCCATGAGACTTCATGCTTACATGATCTCCTGTATAAGATATCTATACATCTCCTCTGAAGAACAGTATTACAGAGTCTTTTTACTAAGAAAAGGAAGTTCTGTAGGAGGAGGCAGAGGAAGAAATGCGTGATCAGATGAGTGCAGTGAAAAGGCTTTCCTAGAGTCAAACATGATGCTTTTGAAAAGAAGTCAACACCATGACTTTAGGTTTTTTTGGTATACACAGAGGGACAAGAGTGAGTAGAATAACATCTCTAGAAGAAGTAATGAGCAGTCTCTACCGCAAGGTTTATTCAGATTTCAGATTAATTTCAGACTCAAAGAAGTCTTGGTTATGTAATTTCCCATGATATTAAATGCTGACGTGTTATTACCAGGAGCTACAGAAACAAAAAGTGCTGTAAGTGATATAAAAGAAAAGTACCATGTTAGTAAGTGTGGTGGCGGAGTTGTGCAACAGAAAAGTGAGTTTGAATCCCGGGTGATGCTACAGCCATCCGTAGCCAGGAACGGTGGTGTACACCCCTACAATCACAGCGACGCCAGTCATGGGTGTCTGTGAGCTTATGCATACAGAGGTGGGTGAAAGCCCTTCACTCTGAGCGTGCTACACAGCCCCCTGACGCTACTTGAGCGAGCAGCAGGAAAGGAAGCATGAGATAGCCTTTGTCCTCTCTGGATGGTAGCTGACATATGATAGGGGATAGAGGCCTAATAGCGGTGGGAATTGGACATGTGTAAATACAAAAAAATTAATGTCTAAATAAAAAATAGAAATACTATTTTTTTTTTACAAACAATAAAAAAGTCCAGTCATATTACAGTCATTCTCTTTCTGCTATTGACCTATGAACAGTGAGTCAGCTGAATGAATATGGATTTTGGACATCCCGCGCCTCATCCTGAGCGGCGTATATGGGGAGTGTTATTGAATGCAAAACGAGTTCTGAGCAGATGTTCCATACACCATGTTTCCTAATTCCTGCTGTCTCTCTGGGGTTACACCAACAACACACTGCTGTTTTTATGCAAAACATGAAATGCAGGGTCATGCAAAAGTCAAGTTCTCCAGTGTATCAGCAATCTGTCATGTGCCTGCACTGAACCTGAAACATTGTCTTCAGTGCAGAGTCCTCAAAGCTTGTGTTGCAGGCAATATGCAAGGTACAAAGAGCCCGAAACGATGCTATCGATGATATATATAATAATGATAACATGTCCCGACAACTGAGCAGTGAACATTTGCTTTTTCCATTTTTGCATCAGTTACTTTATTTATCTCCATCCACTTCGAGCTCTTATTGCTCATGCTCTGTTTATTGCATTTGTAGTAAAGGCTAATGACTGCACATGATAAACATGCAGTAGATTACACGAATGTTCTCTACTAAAGTGGTCAATGATCACACTGTTGACTTGTTGGCTTTCCTTTTTTCATTCTGCTGCTACCATAGAAGGAAGAACCACACACAGCATTATATAATAACTGCATTTAGTCTACGATACAAACACATAAATGGGCTCGTAAAAGCATAATGGTTAAGTAATTTCAAACAGATGGTGGTCTGAGCACTAAAAGACAAACATACTAGATAGTATATAGCAACACATGGCTTTGGCTTGAATGTGTCTTGCACAATCAAAAAATAAAATGCCTGTCCTGAGAGGCAAATGTCTGTATTTCTAGCTAGTTGATAGAGTTGATAGAGTATAAAATAAATAACCAACCTTTTCATAACACATACATTAATGCATACATTTAGATCATGGATAGCTTTAAGCTAGCAACAATGCACTTTGCTTTGCCTAAGCACTCTTTCTTTCTTTTCCTCTCTCATACACATGCAAACATTTGTTGTTACTGTAATTCCAGATAAGAGCAATTTCAGTTCAAAGTACAACCACAGTCATAAAAAATACAGACGCTCTTTGGTAACTATCAAAAACTGCTCTATCAAAAAGCCCCCTTTTTCAGATGGATATCCAGCCATCAATTCCATCTCGCTTACATAACTGTGTTAATAGCATTACTAGAATTTTCTTTTTTTTCAACATAGCAGGTAAGGTTGGGGGTATGTAGGGTAACCCTGGCTTAGACAACCTCCTGGCTTGTTAGCACCTGAAACTACATCTGATGTAGTTTCAGCAATCTGATCTGATCTGACGTCAGAAGTTAGGTCAGTCTGCAGATTATTTGCATTCAAAGCAGGTACAGCTGAAAAGGACTTTCAGCGTGGTTCTCTTTATCAGCTGAAGGCTTGCTATTGAACTCGAGGTATGCACCAGGTGCAAGAGCTGTCGTACATGCATTATCAAGACCGTTTTAACATGATAGCTTGAAGACTTTAGCGTGAAGATAAGTACATTGACCGGCAGTTATAGTCATATCTTGGGATGTGGAAGGCATGGAGTAATTGGTGCTGGTCCAAAGCATGTCAGCTCATCTGACAGAGAGACCAGAATAAATTACAGAGTATAAAGGAGAAAATGTTCAGGTCTAATGGGACACTAATCTCAGGGTACCATGCACACATATTACCTACACATCAACTGCAAAGCCAGGAAGAAAGGAGGAGGGAGAAAGTCCATACTGACATGGGGAGAACATGTCCATACACATTAAACCTGTTCTCAAAATCGAACCAAACACATGAGAGCTGTGAGGTGGCAACAGAAACCACTGTACTGCCCCAGATCCAGCGAAATATATCAATGCATCACCTAGCAACAGGACAAAACCATGAAAACTATATTGCCCTTGTGTCCTTATGCCATTTGGGTATGCATCTCACTTTCTAAAGAGACAAGACAGAACGCAATACATCTCTAAGCCTTGCATTACCTGCATGGCACACAGCAAAATCCCCAGTGTTGAATCAACACCAGGAGTGTTTAATTAACACCCAACAGTGTTTATATGGGTCCAGTTGGACCCATAGGAACACTTAGAGTGTTGAATCAACAGCAGGGATTTAGGTATTCATCTATTTCTAATTATTTCCATTTAAGTATGTAGTACAGTTAGTTTAGTTATTATTCAGAAATGTGTTATTCCTTTTTAATCTCTTATCATCACTTTCTCATAACACAACAGATGATGCCACTGTTTAATTTCTATCTACTTTTCTGGTTCTACATGTTGAAGAGTAACCCACACACTGGAGGAAAGCCCAACTCTGATGTGATGATTAAAGGACCATTAGATAACAGTACTCCACATACAAAGCCCTGGCAGCAGCAGGAAATGGATCATAAGGTGATCAATGTGCATGTTTATTCTGTCTAGTTTCAATCAGAGGGCTACTTGTTATCCATTTTGTGCTTTTATTACAAAGGACAGGATGCTGTTAGGCCATTAGACGCTTAGGAAATTGTAATATATTGAGCATCACCAATGTCCCCAAAAAACAAACTTCCAGTAAACCTTAACATGCATCTCGTCACAGAATGGAACCTTTCTGCTTCAAAGTGATAACTATTAATCTTCTGCAAGCCACAAACACCGCGAAGATAGAGTGAGTCTTTGCTGCTAGTATCTATTCCTTTCTCTCAAGCTTCTAAAAAGCAAATTAAATCTTTAAATAGGGCTGTCATATAGAAAACATTTCCACAGAGTTCCCAAAGAACATCCCTTCCCAAAAGCGATATCAGTATGAATAAGTTGTTTTGAGAGGAAGGAAGGAAGGTGTGGCATGTTGGATTATCAGCACATCTCAAGGGTAAAGCTGATCTTTCCACAGCTTTCAATAGTCCAGGGTACATTATACACCCTTGGCTCAAATTAGCTGCCTGTTTTAAAGAATGATGATTAGGAAAAAAAAAAGAAAAGCAAACAGGTTGCCCTGACCACAGACTCGCCTCGTTCTGCATGGCAGTATGCTGTGGATTGCTGAGTCAGCAGTGTTGCCACTGAGGGGGAGGCTGAGTCAACTACTGACCTCGTCATTACAGACAGAGGGGCGTCTGGAAGCAGCTGTGTATTAGGATCTGCGAATCATTTATCCCTTTTCATGGTTTTATGTGAAACGATGCCTAAAATTTTTTCAACGCAAACGCAGGTCCGTTTAGTTTGATTTGTCTAAGAAAACTGAATGATCATCTTTATATTGCTGAATTTTGTTCAGTCAAAATGGGAAATAGGTCCTAGGTCAGTGTTGAACACAAGATAACGGTTTAACACTGAATAATTCTAACAGCAATGACAAAGAAATATCTAAACACATAAATCTGGCTTGAAGAATAATCAGACGCAACTGTTTGTATGTCAGCTCAGAGGTCTTGCCAAATGTTCATGGGCTTTGAGGTCTTGCCTCAAAAAGTGTGTGTGTGTGGCAGCATGCTTTGTGCAAAGCTGTCACACTGACACGTCTGTAGTCCCGTGTTCAAATAGCAGTGTGGTTATGGATTAGACTTGTGCAGTGTAATAGTTACTGAGAATGCTAAGAGCACAGTATTCCTGCAGATGAATACGAACATGCAGGCATTGTTTCGTAGGTGTACTTAGTTAAGAAAAACGTGTTCTATATAATAATGCAAGCCACTAGGCTATTACTAATGGTGATGAACATGATCAGGGATGATTATAGTGTTTAAAAAGCTTTAACCTGGGTTTAGACTATTTAAATATCACTTATTTAGCTCTTACACATAACATATACTACACAATGCACATTTATATACAAATGTAGATAAAAATAAATAAAATACATGCATGCATGAGCAGGGTGATACAGGTGTTCCTATACTGGTGAGAATATGTGTTATTTAAGGCTTAGTGTACACACACCTGAGCTGTTGGTTCGGCCCCTGTAGACATCATCGTAGGCTTTCCACTGTTGTGTAACATGGTAAGCATGGATGAAGACCACCAAAACTCCCACCACACAGCTAAGAGGAATGAAAGCAGCTGTACAAAGAGCTGTGTATACGTTCGGGATGAAGCACCTACACACACACACACACACACACAGAGAGAGAGAGAGGTAGAGGGAGAAAAATGCGAAGCAGAGTCATACACAGAAAGTTACTGTACATTCAAGTCATAGAAACAAAATGCTCTCAGACTTTTTGGCCTTGTGCTGTGTATGATTGTGCCCTTTGCAGGGTATTTATTGTGTGTAAATTTATGCAGTGTATATGTGTGATGTGTATGTTTACAGGCAATACCATATGTCTTTGGTGTGTTTGTCTGTTCTGTGTGTGTGTGTTTGTGTATGTTTGGGTGGTATATGTCTGTGCTATGTAAATCAATATACATACTTTGTATAATAGACAACTATCCTGCACTGCAGTGTCACAATGCCATACGGCTACTGCACATCACAATTTCTTCTATACATAGTACAAAAAGTAAGGAAATTTTCACACTTTGACCCTACGTGGATTTTTTTTTTTTGCTGTACTAATAATAAAGTGATAGTGATCTATCTATCTATCTATCTATCTATCTATCTATCTATCTATCTCTCTCTCTCTCTCTCTTTATA